>CM060668.1:3448867-3631437 GCA_030686955.1 Odontamblyopus rebecca
AAAGAAATATTATTGTTATCATAAAGTTATTATAATTATATATATTTTATATATATATTAGAGTTTATGGTAAAAGCCGCTGCACTGTAAAAAAGAAAAAGTTAGTTCAACTCAAATTTTCAAGGCAATTTACTGCACAGAGTTTTTAAGTTGTACGTATCAACTTAAACTTTTAAGTTTTGAAGTACTGCTATTATTAAGTTGGGTCAACTAAGCTTTTGAAGTTATGCCAACTAAGCATTTTAATTTTATCAACTTATTTGTAGTTCATATTATCCCCTGTGAAAACTTACTATATTGAGTTGAAATTACTACACCCACAATAAATATTTATTTTTTATTTTTTACTTTCAACTACATTGGTACAACTTTTGAACTCCATCCATCTTCTCCCGCTTAATGCAGCTGGGTCGCGGGGGCAGCTTGCTGCCCAATACTCATAGCACCTGACCCCCCCTATGAACTGAACACCAAAATGTTTGCCAGCATAAGTAATTTAAAGCCCAAAGGAAAAAAAAAGTCTTTCAGCATACAATTAACAAATGTATAAAAGCATATAAAAATATACTTCAGCATCATCCATCTGAAATATGGGCAAACACCTTAACATGTCTTTAAATTCAACTAATTTTCAACTTTTTAAAATTTTCACTGAGTATTAATACACAGCTGACAAAGCAAATTTGTACCTTTTTTTCAACAGTAGCAAAAACTAACAGCCTTTAAAATAACTGTACAGTACAAAACTGTACTGTTAAATTTCTCTTCTGAACATCACCATGTTTCTGAACAAACATCACAGACTTTTGTGCAAGTCAAAATAAAACTCTCGTTCACTGCAAAATCAGAGAAAATCAGCAGATTTGCTACGAGATTTCAAGTGAGCGCAGATTAGTTAACCTGGTCCTAAATAAGCATCTACTGTGATTTGTATATTATGCCAACTCAAAATCTTAATTTTTATCAGAAACTTCCAAAAGTGAGTTGAAATGACTCACTTGAGACAGTGTAAGATGCAATTGGTAATTTTATTGTTTGTGGATGCAAAACTCCTAGTAAACTGAACAAATTCAAGTTGTCATTTTTACAGTGTGTCATATTGAATATTTGTTGTTTGTGAGCATCACATCACCAAACAACAAACAGACGACACAGACAGAAAAAGTTAAAAGCTAAAATCAAGTAAATGTAAAAAAAACAAACTAAAATATGTTATTACTATGTTAGAAATCTGTAATTATGATGTTATTATTATTCTGTAAAGTAGAACGTCATTAAAGAATCAACATTTAGGCGACATAAAGACAAAAGTGAGTGAAAAATATAATAAACATGTGATTATAATTCTGTATTTTATTTCTGTTCATATTTCATGTATTTCCTCTGGCGCAGTGACACTTTCCATCACCACATAAACCACAGTTTTACATTACAGACAAAAACAATCATCTAAAATCTTTGTAAATGTTTGTTTTACGTATTATAATTTCGATTTTCTAAATGTTTAGGGTAAAAACTGTTGTGATATTTAAAAAGAATCATTGGACCCATTTTTTTGTGCAATAAAATTCTAATTCTATGTCTCCTTTATCAAATCCAACTATTATTTTCATTATTAACCGATGACAGATTTTAAAATAGAGAAATATTTGTAGTAAATTCTAGTTCCATCTTCGTTTTAACGTCTGCTTCACTTTTTACAGATTCTACAGGAAATTTCCGGCCGATTTTCCCCCCGTGAACGTCCCGTAAACGCCTCGTTCTGTCGTCGCTTCTGCAGAAACACAGTGAACGTTTCTTACCTTATTTTGTGCTCAAATCGTTTTTCAAACAGGCTCAGCCTCTGCAGACTCGTTCATCGGAGGGTGAGAGTGAAGGCGAGTCTCTTTTGTCTAAAGAGTGGAGCTGGAGTGTGAGCAGAGACCACATCAGAGCAGCAGGAAGAGGCCGACGACAGCGCGGTTTCACTGCAGCGTCCGGTGCAAACGCTCTGCTGCTCGAGGCACAAGGACCAACACAACTGCAGCCTGTAGACGCAGAGGTGCAGCAGGATAGCGCTCACAGCAACAGACAGACAACAGACAGACAACAGACAGACATGGAGCCGAGTTTCACTTTAGGGATTTATTAACCCCTGAAGACCTGAGGGCAGTTTTAGTACATTTCTCCTCACCTGGATTTTGTTCTTAATTTTGCTTTTAAAACTGCCC
Organism: Odontamblyopus rebecca; assembly: GCA_030686955.1. NCBI lineage: Eukaryota > Metazoa > Chordata > Actinopteri > Gobiiformes > Gobiidae > Odontamblyopus > Odontamblyopus rebecca. The sequence goes on from CM060668.1 coordinate 3,451,078, forward strand.
CTTTTACCCCTAATGAAGTGTTCTACCTCCTTTTGTTCAGTCCAACCTGTTATTTCACAATCTGCTGCTGTAGTTGTGTCATGAGGCTGTGATAAAAGCTACAGGACCAGAAATAGAGATGAAAAAAAAACAACAGAAAATAAAATTCACTCTTTTATACAAAACCCACAGCAAACATGTAGAAACAACTTTTTGGACATAAAAATGCTTAATTTAGGGCCTTAGCTACAAAAATGCAAAATCTCAAGTCTGTAAGTAAATTAAAAATCTCCTTATTGCCCTAAAAACAAAAAAGTGCAGTGGCTCCATGACTTTCCTGGTCCAGTCCTGGAAACAGCTCCTGTCAGGTCCAGGGCCAGAGCCACAGCACTTCTGCATTTCCAGGGTGGAAATTACATTTGGATTTGTTCATTTGGACTGAAATAAACCTTTAAATAAAAATAGAAAGAGATGCACAATTACACACACCAAGATGTGTCATTTTCCATGTGTGTGAGAATTAACTCCACTTAGAGCGACTTTTTCCCTCGTTATAAACACACACAGTCAGAGGAGTCGACCATCTTGACTCACTTCACTCTTTGGCAAAGTTTGGCTCGATCAAAATGGACGGAGCGCATGAGTTTGGGGAAAACAAAGTTCCTGTTGGACACTCGTTTTGCTCCCGTCATCACACAGCGTGAGTGTGACGTAGGATAAAGCCGCAGAAATGTACGGAAACCTCTATGTCTGCACTTTCAGAGGGGAAAAGGACGTTTCTGTCTTTTACACTTACAAAGTTCTGCGGTTATAGAAACATATTCCTCTGTGTCGTATATGATGTCGTTGATCTTCAAGGTTTAACGGACAAAACAGCGAAATAAAAACTCCAGGATGATGTGGAGTGAGTTATTACGGACATTTTAAGACCAAAACAATGAGCAGAAACAGACAGAATGTTCTAATATAAACAGAACCGGAGCGCGGGAACTTTATATTGGAATTACCCGGAAGTTTCCCCGCGCTCACTTCCTGTTTGGAGCACAGCGTTCTGTACGTCAGCTGTTCAAAAGTGGAAAAAGTACAGAAGAATTATAACCAAGTAAAAGCATCTTTAATGTGCTGAATTCCTACTCGAGTAAAAGTAAAAATCCCATCTAAAAATCTACTCCAGTAAAAGTAAAAATGTACTTCATTTAAAATGTAACTGGAGTAAAAGTTACTTTGTTACTTTCAGTTATTTGATGTAAAAAAGGACGAGACATAAATCTAATCAGTCAACTTTTAAAGACAATTGAGCTACTAACACTTATTAACACTTATTAACACTTACTAAGCCTTACTAACAGTTATTAACACTAATGCTTACTAACATTTACTAGTACTTATTAACACTTACTAAGACTTATTAACAGTTATTAACACTTAATAAGCCTTACTAAGACTTACTAACAGTTATTAACACTTACTAAGACTTACTAACAGTTATTAAGACTTACTAGCACTTATTAACAGTTATTAACATTTACTAATACTTACTAACAGTTATTAACACTTACTAATACTTACTAACAGTTATTAACACTTACTAAGACTTACTAACACTTAATAAGCCTTACTAAGACTTACTAACAGTTATTAACACTTACTAATACTTACTAACAGTTATTAACACTTACTAAGCCTTACTAAGTTATTAACACTTACTAAGCCTTACTAACAGTTATTAACACTTACTAATACTTACTAACAGTTATTAACACTTACTAAGACTTACTAACACTTAATAAGCCTTACTAAGACTTACTAACAGTTATTAACACTTACTAAGACTTACTAACAGTTATTAAGACTTACTAATACTTACTCGTGGCCTTACCGGTTTATCAAACCCTGATCCCGTCAGATCTCAGAGGTTCAGCAGGTCCAGGTCCAGGTCCAGGTCTAGGTCCAGGTCCAGGTCCGGGTCTGGACTCTGTGGGAGACACTGGGGGCAGCAGGAGCCACAGGGGGGCGCCAGAGCAAAGTCTAATAACAGTTTAACCGCCGAGTGTGGAGAGAATGAAGAATAAACTGTGAAGTGTATTTTAAAAGGCGCCGTTTAAATGCAGTGATGGATTCATTCAGACAGGTCCAAACTGTGGCCCGGGGTCCAAACTGTGGCCCTCAGACCTGTCATTTTGGCCCTCAGGCTTCCAGGTGAATCGGCCCAAACTACCGCAGTCGTACTTTTTACTGCAGTATTTTGAAATCTGCCCTGATCCAGCAGATGTCGTGTGTCTTTTTGAGGCTCTGAGCCTGAACAAAGGTCTGGAGGCTCATTTAAACCTGTTAGAAACGCACAGATTTGAATTACTCACCGTCATGACCCTCGATCGGCCTCACGTTGATCTGTGTTTTAACATGTGGCCCTTGACAAAGTTTGGACGCCCCTGGATGAATTAATGAATTACTAACACTTATAAACACTTACAAACAGATTAAGGTCATTTTCAATTTCCATGACTTTTCCAGGATTTCCATGACCGTGGGAACCCTGGAAACAGAGGGACGGGAGGGCATCTGACACACAGACACGAAAACACTGCAAATTTCTCCGATCTGGCCAAGATTTTCAAACTTCTATCAGGTTCTTCATGTGGTTTTCAGATTTATTCTCGACTTCCTCAATCTGAGAAACGCTTCAATTTCGTCTAGAGGTCGTTTATTTTAAGAGAATTTGTCGAGTAAAATGATAATTTCACTACTTTTTTCTGATCGATTTAAGTGTTTTTATCTGAATTTTGGCCGAGCTTTTGCAGCGCTGGAGGACGGGAGGGCATCTGACACACTTCTAACATGTAAAAACTTGAATAAAATCAGTCTTGACTCGTGTTTTTTTCCCGTGTGGTTTAATCTTGTTGGTGACATTTGCACAGATTCACTCATTCACAGCAGGGGGCGCTGCTTTGACGTCATATTTACAAAAACACATTTGGTATTTACAGGTTCGTTTTCGTCAGTGCTGCTGTACAAAAGACTTAAATTAACACCCGACACATAAATACACGCTACACTCAGTAGTACGTCGCACTGCTGTTCCAAAAGTCGTGAAATCTTTAGGTTCGCAGAAGGAAACTTGTGCAGGATTTGGCTAAAAGACGCGAGGGAAAAGCTCCGAGCGGCGCCAAAGTGAAAGTGAAAGTGAAACTGGATTTGGAAACGTAAAAAGACACATTTAAAATAAGAAATGCAGGTTATTTTTTTGTGTTTTGAGCGATGCAGGTTTATAGTTAAAGCTGCGCTGTGTAACTTTTCTGGTACAGGGTTCGTCGCCTTCTCGTTTCCATGGAGACGCCGTCGCTTTACCTCGAATGTTCCACACTGTGGCATTACTTTATTTACCTTATTTAACTTCATCGCCAACAAAACACTTCTAACAACGCGCAGTCTGAGCCGCCTCTCCGCAGATCTGATGAGTAACTTGGCCCAGTGATGTCATTTCATGTCAGCTGCTCGTTTCCGTGGAGATCCCCTCGAATATTCCACAATACGGCATTAAATGATCTCTTCTATTCTATTAAAGTAGATGTGTTTTTAACATTTGCGCTGAACAGGGGGTCGCCTCTCCACGGACCCGGCTAGTAAACTTGGCCTAACGGTGTTGCGTCACCTGCTCGTTTCCGCGGAGATGCCATACATGAGATGGAGAAGGTAATGCCCTACTCTGGAATATTCAACGGCATCTCCATGGAAACAAGCAGTTTCTGTCTCTCATGGATTAAATCGGACGTGTTTTTATCGCCGACAAAATACCCTGAGCACGAGTCGCCTCTCCACAGATCTGAGTAATCTGTCCCAGTGACGTCGGTTCACGTGAGCTGCTTGTTTCCATGGCGATGCCTTTGAATATTCCACAGTAAGGCATTAAATTATCTAACATAGCCGCCTTTTGATAACAATAAAAACACATTGACAACGTGCATTCCTGCGCTGAACATGGGTCGCCTCTCCACAGACCTGACGAGTAATTTGGCCTAGCGATGTAGTTTCATATCAGCTGCTTGTTTCCATGGAGATGCCTTTGAATATTCCACAGTACAGCATTAAATTATCTATTAAAGCAGATGTGGTTTGTTGACAATAAAAACACATTAACCCTGCATTCTTACACTGAATGTGTCGCCTCTCCACAGACCTGACAAGTAACTTGGTGTAGTAGTGTTGTGTCAGCTGCTTGTTTCCATGGAGATGCCTCTGAATATTCCAGAATAGGCCATTACCTTCTCCATCTCTCATGTATTAAATTAGATGCGTTTTTATCAACAACAACATGTGTTCTACTGAGTCTGAGCACGAGTCGCCTCTCCACAGACTTGGCTAGTAACTTGGCCTGCTCGTTTCCATGGAGATACCTTTGAATGTTCCACAGTACGGCATTAACTTATCCATCTTTTATGAATTAAATTAAATGTGTTTTTATCGCCAGCAAAAAACCTCAGCAAAAAACACTATATTCTTGCGCTGAAGACGGGTCGCCTCTCCACAGATCTAGCTTGTAACTCGTTTCCACGAAGACAGAGATACAGGCAAAGCAGAAGCGTGTCCATAACGCAAGCTAATGACCGATCTCTCACCACAAAAGTTACAGTGTGGCTTTAAATTCACCATAAAGACGATTCGTGTTTAAAATGGAAATGTGGCGCCCTCTACAGGCAAAACGTGTCAACTGCAAATAATAAAAACAGAAAATACAAGACTGTGACGTGTCCAGAAAAGTTACACAATGAAGCTTTAAAGTGTTAGAGTTTTGCTGTATAGGAGCAGTGTGGGATTTTGGAGATAAAAAGTTTTTGGCAGATTTTGCAATTTTGTGAATCGAGAATTTTTTTCTTTCCCTTTTGACACCAGAGTTTAGAGAAAATGAAAGAAAAGATACAACAACAACAACAACAAAATAAAAACAAAACATAAATATTTGCACAGGGCGTTGGACTGACGGCCTTTCAAAATAAAAGCGTCAGGTACAGCAGCTCAGAGGCAGGACTCTTATTTTGAAACAGCTCACAGTGATTGGACTGAACTCATTACAACAGAAAAACACGACACAGATCAACAAAAACGGACAAATGCTGCACTTGAATTTAGAACAGATCCTCCGGGGGGTTCAGCCTGATGAAAATGAGGACAGTTGCCACGGCGATTAACGATTTAAAACCAAATATGACGTCGTTTTAACGGGGGAAACGGCGTCGCAGAATTTGAAGCGACTTTTGTGAGCGCAAATCAAAAGCTGTGTTACGTAACTTTTATTTGCTTCTTCCTGGAATATTCCACAGTACGGCATTAATCTTACGTCTCCATGAAGACGAGCAGGTCGCTCCTTGAAGTTACAGGTCAGGTCTGTGGAGAGGCGAGCCCACACGTATTCAGAGCGGATGTTTTATTTTAACATATTTAAGAGCGATGAAAAGGTCAGATGGTTGTTGAGTAAAGCACATGTTTAATGCCGTACTGTGGGACATTCCAGGCAACGCAATGGCATCTCCATGGAGACAAGTCAGTGGTGGACCCCCCTCCCAAGAGAAAAGTTACATAGTGAAGCTTTACAGTTTGGTTTAGTTTCGGTTATTGTACGTTGTGTAAAAAACAGTCTTTCTCATGGTTCTAGTTACACAGTTAAAGCTCCACTACGCAACTTTTCTCACTCGGGATGTTCTACAGTAGAGCGCCAAATTTGTTTATCTCCATGGAGACAAGCGGACCGAGTTACAGGTCAGATCTGTGCAGAGGAGGTGCCCGTTCGCAGTGAGAACACAGGTTTTTCCGTCAAGAAAACAACATCTGCGACTGAACAAACGTGACATGGAGCGGTCTAATGTCGCACTGCGGAACATTCCAGGCCGAAGAACATCTCCGTGGAGACGAGCAGGAGGCAGACGCTCCTCCGCAGAAAAGTTGCACAGTGTCTCTTTAAAAGAAAACGCAAAACTGAGACTCGCGTCGCGTCACTTTTTTGCAGAATTTTCCAATAGTTTCATTATGACTCGTTTGTTTTGTCAATTTATTTTAAAAAGGAGGTATTTTATTTATTATTTTACTTTATTTTTACTTCTCCCGGCGCTGAGTCGCTCCCCCTTCAGAGCGCAGTCACAACACAGTCAGTGACATCCCGCTAATATAACCACTGCACATCACATCACCAGGTTTGTCCAGTTACTTTGTACAGTTTTTTTAATCACGTTTTTGTATTTTTATGAAGAATTTTCAAGGGTGATGGTTTTGAACAGGCCCCAGGAGAGATCACTAAATGACTCAAACACGCACGGAGGACATTTAAACCCTCTTCAGGCATGTTTTTGATTAAAGAACGACGTTAGAGCAGGAGAGAAAGCTCCAATTTTGCGTAATACCTCCTCTTTAAATTTCGGACAAATTTGTTGAGGAAAGTTTTACAGAAGTGTGATTTCAACTCAAAATATCTCAAATTTAAAAGGTGTATTGTCTAACATTGCAGTTGGGGCTCTGTCGACTCCTTGTTTCTATGGATACGTCATTGCTCTGCCCAGAATGTGCCACAGTGTGACATTAAACAGCTCTAAGTTACATTTTTTTCAATTAATTGGAGTTTTAGAGCTCAAAATACCTCAAAAAACATGAATTCTGAGCGTGAGCGGCGTCGCCTCTCCACAGATCTGACCTGGAACTTGGTCCGGTTTGGTCTCCGTGACGATAGAAAGGTTTAAAGTCGTACTGTGGGACATTTCAGACAAAGCAATCACAATAAAAAGCGTTTGACGGACCCTCTGTAACAGAAAAGTTACACAATTCACCTGTAAATAAAAAAAAAATCCGTACAAAAGTCTGAAATCGTCACAGTCAAAGTTTCAGTTTTCGATACAAAACAGAAAATTCATGCCCAGATTTTTTTTTTTTATACAGAATTTTAAGCAAAATTTTGCGTTACGTTACGAATGAAACTTCATTAGTTGTGATTACTCCTGTTATTTTCTTAAAACACAATCACTTTTCTAATCTTTTTTTTTCCTCAAATATTTGGGTATGAAAATTTCTGAAAAAACAAAAAAATATGATTGAAAATTTGGGACAGAAAATAATTAAAACCAATAAAAATCAATGTATAAAACAAATATTAAAAATGGTTTGAAATAATGGCACAGTTCCAAGCCTCATAACACGTGGACGGGGACATTGCACTAAAATAATAACAACAATAAACTTTTGGCAGCTGCGGTTGGCTAAAAATCGCTTGAAATGTTAACGGAGAAATTAAAGCGCTCAGATTCCGCCGTTTTCTTTGTGATAATGTCGTTTCCTCGTCTATAAAACGCACCTGGAGTCGTGTTTCTGCACATTTAAGCTGAGTTTTTCTGCTGTTCACTGGAAAACTACCACTTCATGACATCACAAGGTGGCGCCGAGCATCTCCAGGAGTGTTTTTGACGAGGCGGCGGCATCACAACCCGACTCAAACCTCCAAAGAGTTCATTTCGCAAAATATCGGACCTTTAATTTACATTTTTAATACTGAATTTTGTGGATATTTTGGCTGAAGCGGGGAGCGGGGAGAGGTGAGGTAGAGGAGGATGTCACACATATAAAACATTTCGATGAAAAGAAAGAAAAAAGAAAACAGATTTGAGTTTGAACATTTGAAAAACAGTCGACCGTTTGCTGAGGCTTGTGATTGGCTCCTCGTCGACCAATCAGGGAGCTCCGTGCTCGTTCAAACTGACCACGAAACTCCGAGTAAAACAACTGCGTTTTTCTTATAGATTAACCCAATTTTGTTTAGATCTAAAGCTGCACTGTGTAACTTTTCTGCTTGTGGATGGGCTACCTGGCTGTCTCCACGGCGACGCTACCAGAAATGTTCCGCAATATGGCATTACTGTCTATTCGAAAACAAATATGCGTACAAAAAAAAGACCTCGAAAAGCAACATGCAACCTCACTGTCAGTGGCTCAGAGTTTAATAATGCCAGACCGTGGAACACTCCAGATCCTTCACCAGAATAGTTCCAGAGTGTAGATTTAATATCATTACTTCCTGTTGTAACGGAGCAAAGGATCATGGTCTATGTAGTTCACATTTTGTCGCTAGAATTTCCCAACTTTTATTGCGTCTTATTTCACGTTTCGTCCTTCAAATTCTAAAATCAGATGTTGCGTCCTGACAGTTCCTCTTTAAAGGCACGCTGTGTAACTTTTCCGGTCTCCATGGAGATGTTGCTGCTTGGTCTGGAATGTTCCAGTGTGGCATTAGACGTATCCATCTTGCATTTACTCCTAACTTTAAAAACTTGCATATATTTTTTTTTTTACTGTGAATGGGCTCGCCTCTCCGCAGATCTGACCTGTAACTTGGCCCTGTGGCGTCACCTGCTGTCTCCGTAGAGATAAATATGTGTAATGCCACACTGTGGAACATTCCAGGGAACATGTTCATGGAGAGAAGCTGGTGAAGTTACACAGTGCACCGTTATTCAAGTAGCACTTTTCCCAAATACTTTTTTCCTTTTACTCGAGTAATTTCTTGGACCACTACTTGCTTGGAGGTCCGTCACCTGCTTGTTTCCATGGATACGTCATTGCTTTACCTGGAATGTTCCACAGTATGACTTTAAACAGCTACATTTATTCAATTCCAGGTGGTTTTACAGCTCAAAAATACCTAAAAAAAACAGGCGTTCTGACTGTAAGCAGAGTCGCCTCTCCGCAGATCTGACCTGTAACTTGGCCCTGTGGCGTCACCTGCTGCTTCCGTAGAGATAAATAGTGTAATGCCACACTGCGGAACATTCTAGGAAACATCGCCATGGAGAGGAGCTGGTGAAGGACCCTCCACCGGAAAAATTAAACAGTGCAGTTTGACTTGAGTACTTGTCCCAAATACTTTTTTTTACTTTTACATGAGGAATTTCTTGGACCCGTACTCGGTTGTTTCCATGGATAAGTCATTGCTGTACCTGGAATGTTCCACAGTATGCCTTTAAGCAGCTAAACTTTACATTGATTCACTTACAGGTGGTTTTATAGCCCAAACCCCTAAAAAACACAGGCTTTCTGGCTGTGATCGGTGTCGCCTCTCTGCAGATCTGATCTGGAACTTGGTCTGGTTCGGTCTCCGTGACGACAGAAAGGTTTAATGCCATACTGCGGAACATTCCAGACAAGGTTACGCGACGGAAGTTACACAGTGCTCTTTTACGTACTATTCCGGACTCAGCAAAGGGTCGTCTGTTGTGCTCGTTTTGGCCTTTGTGCATCGACTAAAATGAATCACGTATCGGACATTTTCTCGACGTTATAACCCACGTTTCTGACAGTTTGACATCACGGACATGGCGAATACATTCATTTACACGAGTCCCGGGTGAACGACTGGAAAGGAAAGAGGAGATTTTGTTTGTAGAGCTCAGAAAAAAAGTGCTTTAACCAACGATTCTGCACTAAATTAACTAAAAAAGTGCCAGAAGAACTCTCCCGTTTTCGCCAACGCCGTCCGTCCTCCTCGCGTCTGTACAGTCCGACGGAAGAGTCTGAAGGTTTTCTTAAAGTTTTCATAGCAAAAACAGAACATCTACACAAGTAAAACCAAATATTGATCTTGATTTGCGCAGTTTTGACAAGTTTACGTTGATTTCAAGGTACATTTTGCGTTCAGACGGGAGAGAGTTCGGGAGTGAATCTCCAAAAGTCAAATCCACAAATGTTATTCTTGATTATTTATATTTTCTACGGAAGGGCATCTGACACACAGGGATATAGCATTAAGGGAGGGCATCTGGGGTAATAAATAATTGGTTAGAAACGCGTCAGAACTCCTCAAATCAAGAGAAATAAGTCGTTTTTCCTCGTGTAGCTCGAGTTTTGGAGTTTTTGAGTTGGTGGAAGACTCATCACTGGAGGACACAGTATTTCTTGTAGTCGGACTCGAAGTCTTCGTCCATGCTGCTCGTGTCGGCCATTTTCTTCCCGTCGATTTGGGGAAGAAACTGCGAGTAGTCGACGCCCTGCTGCTCGTAAAACAGGATGTAGGCGGAGTCCGTGTCCATCTCGCCCGAGTGCACTTCCTGCGGCACGAAAAAAGGAACAATTCAGCAAGTTTCATTACAGGTGCGATGCAAAACATTACGGCTGTGGGTCCGTCACCTGCTGGTTTCTATGGATACGTCATTGCTCTGATTAGAAAGTTCCACAGTGTGACACTAAACATCTCTATTATTTTACATTTATTCAATCACAGGAGGTTTTAGAGCTCAAAAATACCTGGAAAAACATTCATTCTGACTGTGAGCGGGGTCGCCTCTCCGCAGATCTGACCTGTAACTTGGTCTGGTTTGGTCTTCGTGAAGCTAGAAAGGTTTAATGCCGTACTGTGAAACATTCCAGACAGTTACAGGTCAGATCTGTGGTAATTCAACCCCCGCTCACAGTCAGAATGTCTGTTTTTCTATGTATTTTTCAGCTCTAAAACCTGCTGTGATTGAATAAATGTGAAGCGGAGCTGTTTAACATTTCAGGCAGAGCAATGACGTATCTATAGAAACAAGCAGGTGACGGCCCTCTAACCTCGATTCTAATTCTCGGTTATCACGATCCGATTCAATCTGATCCGATCTGGATTGGGGTCAGTGTTATTAGAACCATTTCTGAGCTGTTCCCTGAGCTGTTCTTCTGTGCTTCCTGAGGTCGGTTGTGTTTCCGCTGTTCTTCCAGTGCTTCCTGAGGTCGGTTGTGTTTCCGCTGTTCTTCTGTGCTTCCTGAGGTTGGTTGTGTTTCCGCTGTTCTTCACCTCCGTTTGACCTTCAAATCTCTTTACATCTGTCGAGCGCATCTTTGTCTTTATCGTTTCTGAGCCCAGAATGGTGCCAGACGGAGCTTTGAGTGTTTCTGGTGTCATAATGTACCTTTAAGACCACTTTTAACACTTTTACCCCTAATTTACACCAAAGCAGCACAGCAGATGCGCACGAATGGTTTTCCATTTTAACCGGGCGGACAGTCGACAGAAGCTTCGTCAAACGCGCCTACAATGGATGTCGTTTCGCTCAAATGAGATTGAACTTCTAATTTTTCAGCGTCTCCAGGCTTTTATCAGGGCAAAGACAGGAAATAAGCACGAGGCGTCAAAATAAACCTCCGATGTCCTTTCAAAATACGTTCTGTAAAACCACTACAGTCGTGTGAACACCGTGTGTCACATCAGGAGCTTGGGGAAGGACTCGGAAAGTTTACTATAAAACACTTTACGACATCAGACAAACTTTACAAGAACAAGGCGCGAGGAGCCGACGGGCAAAGAGAAACGAGAAGCTTCATTAACGCAGCTCCACAGATACGACTCGTTATCGCTGCAAAACATCATCTCCGTCGACTACTGTTTTGTGATTTAAAACTGAATTCATCCAGTCAACAATAAGAAGTGTCAAAAGTTTAGTGTTTGAACGTGAGAATCCACAGAGGCCGACGTTACTGCTGCTGACGCTCCTGGTGTAAATTCCGGGTTATTCTCTGGAATCGTGTGCTCTTCTGTGTCTTTTATTCTTTTGTTTCATTGACATGATTTATTTGCTCTCACGTGTCTATTTTACGGTTGTATTTATTTGTTTTCATCGTGTTGAGCTGTACTCTTACCTTGCAGCTGCTGTCGTTGTAGCAGTACCACTTGGCGTTGGGGTTTTTGGCGTACGTCACGTAATGGCCTCCTCCCATGATTCCTGAATGACACTGAACAGAAAACACACTAAAGTCAGAGCACGGTGCATGTCCGAAGTATTTTTATGTTGCACGATACGAGTTTGTTAGTTCCAGTCCAGCCCAACAGGGGGCGCTCACCCGAGAAGGTTCTGGCTGCTGCCGATGGTGTAGAGCTCCACGTCCAGTCAGTTTGGTTTAAAACTGTGCAACAACTCACCCTTTGGTCACAGATAATACTCCCTACAACTGTGAATCTCACCCTTCTATAACCTTCTGTCCTGTCATCATTATTCTCCTCAGTTCTCTTCAGTTTTTTCTTACAAAATCTTGTATAGAACATGTTTGAGAGACATATTTGTATTACTATATTTTTATTTGTACATTTACATTTATGTATTTTAGGGCTGCAACAACTAATCGATTAAATCGATTAAAATCGGAAACTATTAAAATAGTTGGCAACTAATTTAGTAGTCGATTAGTTGACTAGTTCACGTGACAAAGTCCAAGCGGGAGAATCGGGTGTTGTGAGATGTGTCTATATTGTGTCTATAGCTCAGTGCAGGAGAGAGAGAGAGGGTGAGTGATTGTGTGCTGGATGTATGTCCGCGCGGAGCAGTGGAGCCGGGTCTCGCTCCGTGTGTGTGTCCGCGTGTGCTCTCAGGGATCGGGCACGGCGATCGGGCAAGTAGAGGGTAAAAGGTGCTACTCCTACAGTGTAGTGAGCTAATAAAGCCCCACTCTGCAGCGAAACTGCCTCCTTTTATTTACATTTTCATACACCGCAAACGCACGAGGTCCTCAAGGAGTTAACCCCGGAGGAAGCAATCCCGGCCCTGGAGAAGACGATCTCCCCTGTGCTCCCCAACCATGGTTAGGGGCGAGAACAGGAAAAGGTTAACACGGGGGGAAAAAAGAGGACACTTGAGAAATGGCGTCTCCCCTTTAAAATCAGTCGGACTCTGGTGAGGTTTCACAAACATATTGGCAACCTTTTTTGACATGGAAAGTAGTTGGGTTGCATTACTGGTACAAGTTAATAGGAACGTTTTAATCACAACATATTGTTTGACACTATACAAGTTATACCGAAGTTGCTTGGTGTTAGCTAGTTAGCACATATTAGCCGCGATTGCATTGGAACAATGTGTTTCTAAGCCATTAACTAGTCCAGTTAACCTCTTAAACCCTCTGTGATTCGCTGGTGCTCCTGTCCATCACAGAGTGTGCGGTACAAGCCCACGAACACCGTGATTGGTCAAAGCTTTGTTGATCTGACCGCGGCGTAATAGAGAGAGGGTTGGCAGAGCGAGCACAGCTTCTGTGCGTAAACCCAGGACGCACGGCTAACTTACTTTTAGCACAGTTTTGGAGCACTTTCCTTCTTTTTATCCGATTAATAATCGATTATTGGAAAAATAATCGCCAGATTAATCGATTATGAAAATAATCGTTAGTTGCAGCCCTAATGTATTTACGCCTTTTTTGACACCTGTCTCTTGTTATTTTTGCTACTTATTTAGAATTTATTTTTACCTTTAATATTTTTTCTCTTTGTTATTATATTATATTGTGATGTGTCAGCTCCTGTGTCCAAGTAAATTTCCCTTGTAGATGAATAAAAGTTTAAGTCTAAAGCTGCAGTCAGACGGCGGAGTCAAAAAGTGCTTTGTGTCGCATTTTTGTATGAAAAGCGCAAATAAAGTTTGATTGATTGATTGAAAAAACGCTCTGGACACCTGTAGTTAGCAGGTGTCAGACACACACAGTGTCATGGACGCCGTGGACAAACAGGAGAAAAATACTTGACGAGCGTCCAGGGAATCCTCTGCGGTCTGTGAGTGCCGGGTTTTCCTCGTTTTTCCTGTATTTATTACACAAAAGCATCAGAGGAGGAGATCGGCTCGGCGGATGCGGAGTGTATATATTTATAGAGCCTTTTAGGGCGGAAGTGATAAAAAAAACCTGAACGCATTTTGGCAACAGAACTGGCATTGATCCCCGTTCATTCTGCTTCACTCAGACTGAACACGGACAGAAGACGACGGAGATTAAAACATTTCCAGCACCAAAACGTCTGGTTGTTCTGTGTGTGTTTGTCAGAATCGATACTCTACCAGTGGACTCAAGTTTTACTCACTGATCGCACAAGGCCAGACCGGCTCGTCAAAGCCTGATCCCGTCAGATCTCAGAGGCTCAGCAGGGCCTGGTCAGTACTTGGATGGGAGACACTGGGAATTCCAGGTGTCACAGTGGGGCCAGTGGCAAAAAAACTGTCGTTGTGTCCTTAGGCAAGACACTTCACCCACATTGCCTAGTGTGAAAGTGATGTGTGCAGGGCAGGACTCCCTTGAAAAAGAGATTAGTGATCTCAATGGGACTTTCCTGGGTAAAAAAAAAAAAAAAAGGATCTGACAGTCGGACACTGTTTGTCAAAGTCGGCTTGTTATTAAGGAAATATTCTTGATCTTTTGTCGATAATCCTTTCACAGAGCTCGACAAACTGCTGAGTTCTGCCGTACTTCTGTTGCCAGAATGCAGAACCGAGCCTACGTCACCACTGTTTACCAACACTAAAGGGTTTATGCTCCGCTAAGGACACAGCGTAGATTTCTTGTTTCGGTGTTTGTGGCTCTCGGGTCTTTTCTCTTTCTTTTCCTTCTTCCGGGTACAATTGTGGCTATGTCACTAGACAGTCGTCCCTGATTGGTTGATGCGGCACATTCACCAAACACCAAAAGTTCAGCTTTTCCAACTTCCTGCCTCCTTGATGCCAGATTCTCGGTGCGTTGACGCCTGAAGACGCGACAAAAAACACAGGACGCCCTAAACGCACGTCCACATAGACTTTGCATTTAACCTGGACGCCCTGACGCCGCGGTCTGAACACAGCTTTAGGGCCAATCCCATTTCCAATTTCTACCCTTTGCCCCTTGAAACTGAGCAACAAGTGGTAGAGGTTGAAAGTCAAACCCCTACAGAACGCCCCTTCAGCCATCACATGTGTCATCAGAACTCTCCTCCAGCTTTTACGTAAACGTCTGAGCGGAACGACACTCAGACCATTGGAAAGAACAACCTGAGCTTCTTTAAGGGTTAAACTGATGATTTCACTTTCAATTACTTCAGTTACAATATCCAAATAACAACTATGCAGCATCAACGCTCGCAATTCATTCACAACTTATTTCCAGCATCAACCAATCACTGACGTCACAAATAACGTGACACTTCTCAACGTAGTACGAGCAATGTTTTCGTGTTCATTTTATGACGAAAATGACCGTTACGCACAGAAACAACGTTAAACTTAAGACAATACAGCGGTTATCACAAATTTTAAACCATAAATAATGGAGAAAATACATTTGTGAACTCCTTTGGTCTCTTTGCTCGTGGCAGCAGAAATCTTGCCAGTGATTCGCATTCTGAGAAATAATTAATTGCTCAAACCCCTCCGTTAGGAGTGTGTCTCTGAAAAATCGACGTTTTTAGGGGTATAAAGCCCGACCACTTTCCCCGACCCCTCTGCCATAACGGGAACTGAGACCCCCCTAAACCTCCACGTGAACGCAAAAAACGGTGGGGTAAAGAGGAACGACCAAGGGGTGAAATGGGATTCAGCTTTAGTCTAAGTTTAAGTAAAGTCTAAGTAAATTATTAACAGATGTTTTGTTGGACTTTTTGGAGCTCCACTCTGCAGACAATGGTGCAAAACCTCTGGGATTCATAGAACCATAGTTACACGTGTGACTATGGATTTAACGTTTAATCGTGTTTTATTTTGAGGAGAACTTTCGTCTTTATCGCTCTCATGGTCCGGCTGTACTCACAGATATTGCATAGAGGTTGTAGATGGCCTCCAGCCCCAGGTCCCGGGTCAGGTCCTGGTCTAAGCTGCTCTCAGTGCTGCAGTCCGAGTTCAGTCCATTTCCGTTCATTAAAACCACGTCACAGTGAGAAGCGTCGGTCACAGCAGAAGACTCGCAGACCAGGAGCTCGGCTGATCCGCAGAGTCCTGGTCCGGTCTGGTCCGGTCCAGCCTGGTCCGGTCCCTCCCCCTCCAGCCCCTCCCCCGCGGCGGTCTGTGGCTGCAGGGGCCCCTCGCTGCAGACACAAGAGACACAAGAGCAGGACAGTCACATTTACAGGGTTCCCGCTCTTTTTCACTGACAAAACTCAAAACTTTTCCATTTTTTTATGACCTAAAGTGAGTTTTCCATGACTTTACAGCACCTACATGTGTAAAATTTCTCAGACTTTCTCAGGGCTAAATGTGAAATGTGAACCCTTTCCACTCACCTTATGGTTTAGTATTATAGTTTTTTATAGTTCTTTATTATAGTTTTATTGTGTTTCTTTTAAACAAAACACCTTAATGTGTCTTGTCCTGCTGGAGTTCAGAAATGTTTTAAGCCTCCACAGTCTGTGCTTAACCTACTCTGTGTCAGTAGCATTTCTCACCGAGGTAAACAGCAGCTACACTCGTATCTACAGAGTAAACACAAATACTCAGAGCAGGATCGGGACGGTGATTTGGTCTGAGCACTCGTCAAGACCAATATCTGGAAAAAAAGTGTGTATCGTACTGGAACAACCCTAATATTTATGGAAAATTGTACAGACTCGTACTGCTAACCATGAGGAGGCTTTGAACAGGGCCCAGGAGAGATCGCTAGATTCCTCAAACCCGCATGGATCTAAATCTAAGTCTCCCTCGAGCCCAGTGTCTGACCTCTGGCTGCAGGTCTGGGGCTGCAGGGGCCCCTCGGTGCCGCTCTCCCCGGCGCCGCTCTCCGTGTGGATGTTCTCTTTGCTGTTGGAGCAGAGTCGGTGTTTGGAGCCGAGCTGAGGCAGCCGCAGACGCCCCGGGCGACGGGCTCCGGCCTTGGGGCTCCCCGAGGGGCTGCTGCTCCGACTCAGAGACGGAGCCGACTTTCGACTGGAGCACGGAGACGCTGAGGAGACACAGAGGCTCAAAATCAAACACAAATGCGCTCCACACTGTCCGCTCTGGTCTCTGATACGCCTTAAATCAAACTGGTGCCGCTGGTTCTGGTACGTTGCTTTCTATGGCTCGTCTTATCTAATGTGTCTTATTCCTCGACTCTCTTAAAACTCTCTCAAAACTAAATTAACTACGGATTCGATAAATTGGTCTTTTAACAAAATTGACACTTTAACAAGACAAACAGGGTCGGGTGAACCTGCGTGTTCTTCAGACACAGAGGATCCATCTATTCGGAACCAGGATTACGGGACTTTGGATCACACATGGACCTGATTTTTCTGAAAATTCAAATACTGAGGCAGCTTTTCATGGCCCCACTCGGCTGCCCGGAAATTGAAATGAGAGGCAGAGCTTCAAGTACTCGAACTCTGTGACTCTGGGCCGGGATCTGATGGACCTGCTTGGACATTGAGGCACTAAATCACAACTTTTGGATAAAATCTGGAGGAAACATGGAGTTCTGCAGAGAAATGACCTTGAAGACCAATGGACAAACAGAGCAGTGTGATGGAAGTTCGACGCAGCTGCTCTAAAACAAAACACAATCTTATTTAATCTTATCTTTGGACTCCCCAAGGCTGGACAAGTCCGTCTCAGCAGCCCTGAAAGTGCAGCTGTGAGAGCCTGACCCCCTCTTCCCAAAAACCCTCACAGCTTCGTCCCGGCCTGGTGGGCGACTCCTCCTCCTGCTGTAACTTAATGTCGGGTCATAACTTAATGTCGTGTCATATATGTTCTTTTTGTTGTTCTTCCTCTGTTTTCTTTTTTCTCTGTAGTAGTTCGTTACAGTTAGTATAGAGAGTTATGAAAGACAGTATAGAGATAGACAAAGAGTTCGTCACAGTTCTAAGCTCATAGTTTCCTGTTTCAGTTAGTGGTAAATAAAGATTAGTTACGTCACAGTTTAGTTCAGCTGTATGTGGGATTGTAATCTCTAGACTCATGTTTAGTTTAGCTTTGTGGGTGGAGGGGAAATGTGGGACTGTTCTTTTTTTAATCACTGTAAAGCGCTTTGTGTTGCATTTTTCTATGAAAAGCGCTCTATAAATAAAGTTTGATTGATGATAGCTCAGACTCATAGCACAAACTTAGGGTGCAGTATTTTTATTGTAACTGTTGTAAATTACGGCAGCAGCAGAAGGATCGAGGTGGTCCGACGGAGAAACAGAAGCACTGCTACCAATTTGGGTTGATGAAAAAGTTCACTGTTTTGATGAGTGGAGAGAAAACGACTGCTCAAAACCCACCCCTGTAAACCGCTGTCCCCACAGAAATCTCCTTCTGCGTCCAGCACGTCATCTCTCTAAACGTCTTTCGGCACGTCTTTTGTTGTGTCTCAAAAACACGTCTCAACATCAGAAACATAATTTCTTCCATCCAAGTTCTCCATCCTCTCTCACACAAACACTCTAGTGACGTCGTCGCCTGTTACCTGTAATCTGGAGACGCAAACAGGCCGTGTCTCGGTTTGTTTGGGAAAATGTGAGTGCGGCCGTAGAACCCTGCGCAGTCACGCTCGAGCAGGCTGCGGTTCTGAAGTCCTAGTGTGAGTGCGCCCTCACAGGCTCGTACCTTTGTGCAGGTTGTTGAACCCGGCCGGGGCGGAGATGGATGACAGGTTGTCTTCCCCGACTCGGAGCAGGTCGTCGCTCTCGCTGCGGGAGTAGGGACAGTGCTGCCCCCTGTCCCTCGGGGCCAGAAACGCACTGGGGTCGAACTTCTCCCGGGGAAACTTCACGATCTTCTGGGACTTTATCCACCGGCCGTTCACGAACTGGAAACGCTTCAGGTGGACGATCTGGGGAGAGGGAAAGAAAATACAACAAGAATGAAGAAAACGACACAAGAAATGGTTTAAATAGAGTGTGTAACTATTGCAACAGACTTTATTTGGACTTCAGGTGTGTTTTATAGTAGAATTAGCACTAGTAGCAGTTGTAGTAGCTGTAGAGGTTGTTGTAGTTCTCACCAGTATAGGGGGCAGTCTCCACAGGTCCAGTTTCTTGGTTGCGAGTCTGTGCGTTTTACACTTGGAGCAGTAGTACAGTTCGTCCTCTCCCAGCTCCTCCTCAGAGGTGAAGGCTCTGAGGCAGCTGTCCAGAGAGATGGGCTCAGCCTGGGCCCTCCGGGACTGCTCCACGCTGCTGTGCTCCTCCACGATCTGCACCACAGAACCACGGAGACGCTCAAACCAGTGCATCTGGTCACAGTTTACAACACGCTACTGGTCACGTTACAAACACACGGCTTTCTCAGGGTTCCCATACTTAGCTTGATCATTTTCAAGGACTTTTCTGGGACACTTTTCCCCCTCTTTTCACCCCTCCTCGAACCGCCACCAATTATTTTCCAGGTTTTACAGAATTTCAGGACGCGTGGGAACCCTGTATTTTAGTAATCACACACACACACACTATTACACAAACATTATTATTGTACATTTAGTTAATTGTGAACCTCAATATTGATTTAAAATGACGGAAGAGAAACTCGTCACTGACTTCAGTTCAAAACCGCAGAGATGATAATGTGCTTTTCCATAGCGGGATTTACCGGAAACAAACGGCTGCATGACGGAAGACTTTAGAGGAAGAATGTTCTGTTTTTGGGAATGATTAAAAGTCTAAATTTATATTGAAAGCAATTTATTTTTCAATGAATCAATCCATTTAGAACATTTAAAGAAGCATTAAGCTCCTCCTGAGGCTTTACCCCACCCCCATGAGCAAAATCTAAGAAAATCCTCGAGTGGGAAGTGCCCGGTGGGTTGGGAGGAGCGGGATCTGGAGCAATGACTGACAACCAACCGACAGCCACAACAATCCAACATGGAACAGAGCGGGGATTTGTGCTGGGATCACACCGTTTCCCTTTTCTCCAGACACGGCGGTGCCCGGTCGGGGCGGGGCTCAGAGGGGCTCCACAGGTCCTGCCCGTAGACGCCAGTGTCGGCGATCGTCACGTCATAACCTGCATCTGACTCACTGGGGCCAATAGTGCAACCCGGAAACTCAAATGTTCTGGCCGTAGTTGATCCTCAAGAGGCCGTTACAGACACAAATATGCACGAAAATGCCAAAATGAGGCCAGAGAGAGGGATGCACTTCTATTTTAGACCCATTTACACAGATAATCGGGAGAAAAAAGTTTCCTACTACTTGATTATGAAGATAAACAAAACAGTAATAATGGTCTGTACAGTTCCTCCAGTGACTCCAGAGTTCGGAAATGAACTCATGCTCAGGCTTGTTTAAAACATTTATCATTTCATTCTGCGAGTCCTCGAGGCGCTTCATAAACTTGTCGACAAAGTTTCTGAGGCACAAACTGGCACTGATCCTTCGAGGGACTTTCACCGTCTAATTATAGGCGACCTGCAGCCTCTTAGATTTAGTTTTCCTGTAACCGCACCACATGTTTTTTTAGTGAGACCAAATCAAATTGAATAGTGATTTTTTTTTTTTTTTACATATTGTTTATAGGCGAAGGTAAAAACTCTAAACACTAAACGCAGCGTAACAAAGGTAACGCTGACCCTCTCCTGGGAGGTCTGGTAGCGCAGGTGCAGAGCGGTGGGGTCCCAATCCACGGCGATGTAGGCGTTCCCCACAGACGCCCGCTCCTCGGTGCACTCGATGGTACAGCCCCTGCAGAACCTGGACAGAAGCACGCGCCGAAGTCATTCCATATAAACCTGGTGAGATTAAAGACGACATCTGCACTGTTGGACTTCGGCTCTTACCTGTACCAGGGACACCAGGCGCAGGAGTTCCCGTCTTTGCCCACGACCCTCAGTGTGAAGGGATACTGGTACCCCATACTGTCATCACTGAGAACACACAGAAAACGTGCGAATAAACACACTTTTACTTTACACCGGGTCAATAATTATAAATAATTTTAATTTAATGCTTTAAAGCCACAGTTTGGTGTTAAGCCTTCATATCGCAGTCAGAATGTCTGTTTTTCTAGGTGTTTTTGAGCTATAAAACCACCTGTAATGGAATAAATGTAAAGTCGAGCTGTTTAATGTCACACTGTGGAACATTTGAAGCAGAGTAACGAGGTATCCATAGAAAGAAGCAGGTGACGGATGCCCAAAAGTTACATAGTGCAGATTTAACACTAAAATCTGTTGATATCCCGACATTAGAAGCACATGGAGCTGCCGTCTGTTTCCGTGTCTGTCTCTCTTTAGCTGTTTTCAGGCCGGTCAGAATGGTGCCAGTTCCTGCACCAGTTCCACTGGAACCAAAGTTCTTGCCGGTGAACGAGCCACGTTCAAACGCTTTAAGTGAACCCAGGACGCATCATCGAAAGAGGGCGTGGCTTTGCTACTAAATAAACCAAGGCCATACGAACATGGATGTCAGGGCATGGATCACATATGGCACATGGATCAATATAATCGCTTTCTTTTGTCCTGCTGTCAGGCTTCTGTTGAACTTCTGTTGAAGTCCATATGGCAAATATCTCCTCCACTGCACAATCGTCACTTTTCTCTGTCATATTCCCTCAGATGCATATTCCACACACATTTTGTTTGTTTATTTTACCGTGTGTGACCCAGATGATCCTGCTCACGTCGTCTGTGACGTCACGGTTCACTTGGAAAAAAATAGTTTTACTTGATTCCTGTCGGGAACCAACTTTGTGGTTTCCGAACGCTCTGATTTTCAGCGTGAACACGTCAGTCGGTTCAAGATTAGGTGCAGGAAGCTGCACCGGCACAGTTCTGTCGACCTGAACGCTTTTGTGCCCGTCTGTATCTCTGTCTGTATCTCTGTCTGTATCTCTGTCTCTTTGTCTGTATCTCTGTCTCTTTGTCTGTATCTCTGTCTGTGTTAATCCTGAGTCCTGACCCAGTCTCTCTCTGTCTGTGTCTCTCTCTGTCTGTGTCTGTATTAATCCTCTAAATCCTGACCCAGTCTCTCTCTGTGTCTCTATCTTTGTTTCTATCTCTGTCTGTGTCTGTGTTAATCCTGACTCTCTCTCTCGGGTCACGTCAGGACACTCGTCTCGTTCTTCCGTCGCAGGATCTCGTGTCCACGGCGCTGCAGGACTGAGGTCAGCCTGACTCAGCAACACAGGACCAACTGTTCCTGTGGGCAGCACCAGGGGGCAGCAGAGCCCACGAGAACGGCCAGTGCACCCACATACTGCACCCTTCTTCTGTCTGTGAGGCTTTTCTGTGTGGAGTTTGCACGTTCTCCCTGTGCATGTGCAGGTTTCATTCAGGAGCTCTGGTTTCCCTTAGCACTAAAGTCATGTACAATATGTAGAGAGAATAAATAAAGGTGAATAAATAAATGCCATGTATGACAGTTATGTTACGTGTGCACTGATCATGTACTGTATTTTTTGGATTATAAATCACACTTTTTTCATGGTTCGGGTGTTTCCTGCGGCTTATACTCATATATTAAAACATAATTTCTAGACTTGTGCGCCAGTATCTGCTTCTTCTGTTTACTCCTGTACCACAGAAAAATCATCTTATGAAGGCAACAGAGAAAGAGTGAACACAAATGCACCAAAAAGAAAATCCTATTCTGCAGATTACAAGCTGCAAGTGGTGAAATATTCAGCCGAAAACGTAAACTGGGCAGCAGAAAGAAAGTTTGGAGTGAGCAAGAAACTTATGGGGGCCTAGAGAAAAGCGGAGGAAACTCGAACTGCAATGAAGAAAACAAAAAAGCCCCAAAAACTGTCAGCGGACGTCCAAGCCAAGGTCAACACGGTTAAGAAGTTACGTTAACATGTGTTTTTGTTTTCAAAGCACTTTGGGTTGCACTTTTTTGTATGAAAAGCACTCTATAAATAAAGTTTAATTGATTGATCGAACATATCAGACACATGTTCAGCCTGTTGTTCTTTGTTCTATTGTTATTACTATAAAAATTTCAAATTAAAGTTGAACTCTGTCCCATCTGAAGCTAAAGTCCATCACTAGAGGAGGTCGAATTCTGTCAGGAGCCAAAAAACGGCACAGATCAGTGTTTCCTCGGTGGAGATCTCACTGTGACAGTGAGTCTGTCAAGGCAACAAACTAGTGTAGTGATGGGGGCAAGTTCTGAACTTCCACGTAAAACACCAATTTGCTTCACACTGAAGAAGCTTAACTCCACTTTAACCCATCTGACAACAGCCACGAGTCTAACAAACCAAACGCTCTGCCTGGTTCACTCATTAGTGTCTGGAAACGTTAGAAAACAACTTTATAAACACCTCACACTTCTGCTGATTTATTTAATATTTATATATATTTTTTTAGTTCAGAACTTGCCCCCATCACTACACTAGTTTGTTGCCTTGACAGACTCACTGCCACAGGGAGATCTCCACCGAGGAAACACTGATCTGTGCCGTTTTTTGGCTCCTGACAGAATTCCACCACCTCTAGCGACTTATAATCCGGAAAGTACAGTAAATATGCATTCCCCAGAGCTGTAGCATTAGCAGCCATTCCAGTCTTGTGCTGTTGAAGTTTTCGCTGAATTGAGTGAATGTTGTAGCTGGAAGTTTTGGCCATGTTGCGTGAGTTTTAGTTATAGTTTTAGTTTTAGTTGTAGTATTTTGGGTGGTGCCAGTCTTGTGTGTGAGTTTTAGTTATAGTTTTAGTTTTAGTTGTAGTATTTTGGGTGGTGCCAGTCTTGTGTGTGAGTTTTAGTTATAGTTGTAGTTGTAGTATTTTGGGTGGTGCCAGTCTTGTGTGTGAGTTTTAGTTATAGTTATAGTTGTAGTTGTAGTATTTTGGGTGGTGCCAGTCTTGTGTGTGAGTTTTAGTTATAGTTTTAGTTGTAGTTGTAGTATTTTGGGTGGTACCAATCTTGTGTGTGAGTTATAGTTATAGTTGTAGTTGTAGTATTTTGGGTGGTGCCAGTCTTGTGTGTGAGTTTTAGTTATAGTTTTAGTTTTAGTTGTAGTATTTTGGGTGGTGCCAGTCTTGTGTGTGAGTTTTAGTTGTAGTTGTAGTTGTAGTATTTTGGGTGGTGCCAGTCTTCTGCGTGAGTTTTAGTTGTAGTTGTAGTTGTAGTTGTAGTTGTAGTATTTTGGGTGGTGCCAGTCTTGTGCGTGAGTTTTAGTTATAGTTTTAGTTGTAGTTGTAGTATTTTGGGTGGTGCCAGTCTTGTGTGTGAGTTTTAGTTATAGTTTTAGTTGTAGTTGTAGTATTTTGGGTGGTGCCAGTCTTGTGCGTGAGTTTTAGTTATAGTTTTAGTTGTAGTTGTAGTATTTTGGGTGGTGCCAGTCTTGTGTGTGAGTTTTAGTTATAGTTTTAGTTGTAGCTGTAGTATTTTGGGTGGTGCCAGTCTTGTGTGTGAGTTTTAGTTATAGTTTTAGTTGTAGTTGTAGTATTTTGGGTGGTGCCAGTCTTGTGTGTGAGTTTTAGTTATAGTTTTAGTTGTAGTTGTAGTATTTTGGGTGGTGCCAGTCTTGTGTGTGAGTTTTAGTTATAGTTTTAGTTGTAGTATTTTGGGTGGTGCCAGTCTTGTGCGTGAGTTTTAGTTTTAGTTGTAGTATTTTGGGTGGTGCCAGTCTTGTGCGTGAGTTTTAGTTTTAGTTGTAGTATTTGGGTGGTGCCAGTCTTGTGTGTGAGTTTTAGTTATAGTTTTAGTTGTAGCTGTAGTATTTTGGGTGGTGCCAGTCTTGTGTGTGAGTTTTAGTTATAGTTTTAGTTGTAGCTGTAGTATTTTGGGTGGTGCCAGTCTTGTGTGTGAGTTTTAGTTATAGTTTTAGTTGTAGTTGTAGTATTTTGGGTGGTGCCAGTCTTGTGTGGGAGTTATAGTTATAGTTGTAGTTGTAGTATTTTGGGTGGTGCCAGTCTTGTGTGTGAGTTTTAGTTATAGTTTTAGTTGTAGTTGTAGTATTTTGGGTGGTGCCAGTCTTGTGTGTGAGTTTTAGTTATAGTTTTAGTTGTAGTTGTAGTATTTTGGGTGGTACCAGTCTTGTGTGTGAGTTATAGTTATAGTTGTAGTATTTTGGGTGGTGCCAGTCTTGTGCGTGAGTTTTAGCTATAGTTTTAGTTTTAGTTGTAATATTTTGGGTGGTGCCAGTCTTGTGTGTGAGTTTTAGTTATAGTTTTAGTTGTAGTTGTAGTATTTTGGGTGGTGCCAGTCTTGTGCGTGAGTTTTAGTTTTAGTTGTAGTATTTTGGGTGGTGCCAGTCTTGTGTGTGAGTTTTAGTTATAGTTTTAGTTGTAGCTGTAGTATTTTGGGTGGTGCCAGTCTTGTGTGTGAGTTTTAGTTATAGTTTTAGTTGTAGTTGTAGTATTTTGGGTGGTGCCAGTCTTGTGCGTGAGTTTTAGTTTTAGTTGTAGTATTTTGGGTGGTGCCAGTCTTGTGTGTGAGTTTTAGTTATAGTTTTAGTTGTAGCTGTAGTATTTTGGGTGGTGCCAGTCTTGTGCGTGAGTTTGAGTTATAGTTTTAGTTGTAGTATTTTGGGTGGTGCCAGTCTTGTGTGTGAGTTTTAGTTATAGTTTTAGTTTTAGTTGTAGTATTTTGGGTGGTGCCAGTCTTGTGCGTGAGTTTTAGCTATAATTTTAGTTTTAGTTGTAGTATTTTGGGTGGTGCCAGTCTTGTGTGTGAGTTTTAGTTGTAGTTGTAGTTGTAGTTGTAGTATTTTGGGTGGTGCCAGTCTTGTGTGTGAGTTTTAGTTATAGTTGTAGCTGTAGTATTTGGGTGGTGCCAGTCTTGTGTGTGAGTTTTAGTTATAGTTTTAGTTGTAGCTGTAGTATTTTGGGTGGTGCCAGTCTTGTGCGTGAGTTTTAGTTATAGTTTTAGTTGTAGCTGTAGTATTTTGGGTGGTGCCAGTCTTGTGTGTGAGTTTTAGTTATAGTTTTAGTTGTAGTTGTAGTATTTTGGGTGGTGCCAGTCTTGTGTGTGAGTTTTAGTTATAGTTTTAGTTGTAGTTGTAGTATTTTGGGTGGTGCCAGTCTTGTGTGTGAGTTTTAGTTATAGTTTTAGTTGTAGCTGTAGTATTTTGGGTGGTGCCAGTCTTGTGTGTGAGTTTTAGTTATAGTTTTAGTTGTAGTATTTTGGGTGGTGCCAGTCTTGTGTGTGAGTTTTAGTTATAGTTTTAGTTGTAGTTGTAGTATTTTGGGTGGTGCCAGTCTTGTGCGTGAGTTTTAGTTATAGTTTCAGTTGTAGTTGTAGTATTTTGGGTGGTGCCAGTCTTGTGCGTGAGTTTTAGTTATAGTTTTAGTTGTAGCTGTAGTATTTTGGGTGGTGCCAGTCTTGTGTGTGAGTTTAGTTATAGTTTTAGTTGTAGTTGTAGTATTTTGGGTGGTGCCAGTCTTGTGTGTGAGTTTTAGTTATAGTTTTAGTTGTAGCTGTAGTATTTTGGGTGGTGCCAGTCTTGTGTGTGTGTTTTAGTTATAGTTTTAGTTGTAGTTGTAGTATTTTGGGTGGTGCCAGTCTTGTGCGTGAGTTTTAGTTATAGTTATAGTTGTAGTATTTTGGGTGGTGCCAGTCTTGTGCGTGAGTTTTAGTTATAGTTGTAGTTGTAGTATTTTGGGTGGTGCCAGTCTTGTGCGTGAGTTTTAGTTATAGTTTTAGTTGTAGTTGTAGTATTTTGGGTGGTGCCAGTCTTGTGCGTGAGTTTTAGTTATAGTTGTAGTTGTAGTTGTAGTATTTTGGGTGGTGCCAGTCTTGTGTGTGAGTTTTAGTTATAGTTTTAGTTGTAGTTGTAGTATTTTGGGTGGTGCCAGTCTTGTGTGTGAGTTATAGTTATAGTTGTAGTTGTAGTATTTTGGGTGGTGCCAGTCTTGTGTGTGAGTTATAGTTATAGTTGTAGTTGTAGTATTTTGGGTGGTGCCAGTCTTGTGTGTGAGTTATAGTTATAGTTGTAGTTGTAGTATTTTGGGTGGTGCCAGTCTTGTGCGTGAGTTTTAGCTGTAGTTTTAGTTGTAGTTGTAGTATGTTGGGTGGTGCCAGTCTTGTGTGTGAGTTTAGTTGTAGTTGTAGTTGTAGTATGTTGGGTGGTGCCAGTCTTGTGCGTGAGTTTTAGCTATAGTTTTAGTTGTAGTTGTAGTATTTTGGGTGGTGCCAGTCTTGTGTGTGAGTTATAGTTATAGTTGTAGTTGTAGTATTTTGGGTGGTGCCAGTCTTGTGTGTGAGTTTTAGTTATAGTTTTAGTTGTAGTTGTAGTATTTTGGGTGGTACCAGTCTTGTGCGTGAGTTTTATTTATAGTTTTAGTTTTAGTTGTAGTATTTAGGGTGGTGCCAGTCTTGTGCATGAGTTTTAGTTATAGTTGTAGTTGTAGTATTTTGGGTGGTGCCAGTCTTGTGCGTGAGTTTTAGTTATAGTTGTAGTTGTAGTTGTAGTATTTTGGGTGGTGCCAGTCTTGTGTGTGAGTTTTAGTTATAGTTTTAGTTGTAGTTGTAGTATTTTGGGTGGTGCCAGTCTTGTGTGTGAGTTTTAGTTATAGTTTTAGATTTAGTTGTAGTATTTTGGGTGGTGCCAGTCTTGTGCGTGAGTTTTAGTTATAGTTTTAGTTGTAGTTGTAGTATTTTGGGTGGTGCCAGTCTTGTGCGTGAGTTTTAGTTATAGTTTTAGTTGTAGTTGTAGTATTTTGGGTGGTGCCAGTCTTGTGTGTGAGTTTTAGTTATAGTTTTAGTTGTAGTTGTAGTATTTTGGGTGGTGCCAGTCTTGTGTGTGAGTTTTAGTTATAGTTTTAGTTGTAGCTGTAGTATTTTGGGTGGTGCCAGTCTTGTGTGTGAGTTTTAGTTATAGTTTTAGTTGTAGCTGTAGTATTTTGGGTGGTGCCAGTCTTGTGTGTGAGTTTTAGTTATAGTTTTAGTTGTAGCTGTAGTATTTGGGTGGTACCAGTCTTGTGCGTGAGTTTTAGTTATAGTTTTAGTTGTAGTATTTGGGTGGTGCCAGTCTTGTGCGTGAGTTTTAGATATAGTTTTAGTTGTAGTTGTAGTATTTTGGGTGGTGCCAGTCTTGTGCGTGAGTTTTAGTTATAGTTTCAGTTGTAGTTGTAGTATTTTGGGTGGTGCCAGTCTTGTGCGTGAGTTTTAGTTATAGTTTTAGTTGTAGCTGTAGTATTTTGGGTGGTGCCAGTCTTGTGTGTGAGTTTTAGTTATAGTTTTAGTTGTAGTTGTAGTATTTTGGGTGGTGCCAGTCTTGTGCGTGAGTTTTAGTTATAGTTTTAGTTGTAGTTGTAGTATTTTGGGTGGTGCCAGTCTTGTGTGTGAGTTTTAGTTATAGTTTTAGTTGTAGTTGTAGTATTTTGGGTGGTGCCAGTCTTGTGTGTGAGTTTTAGTTATAGTTTTAGTTGTAGCTGTAGTATTTTGGGTGGTGCCAGTCTTGTGTGTGAGTTTTAGTTATAGTTTTAGTTGTAGCTGTAGTATTTGGGTGGTACCAGTCTTGTGCGTGAGTTTTAGCTGTAGTTTTAGTTGTAGCTGTAGTATTTTGGGTGGTACCAGTCTTGTGTGTGAGTTTTAGCTGTAGTTTTAGTTGTAGTTGTAGTATTTGGGTGGTGCCAGTCTTGTGTGTGAGTTTTAGCTGTAGTTTTAGTTGTAGCTGTAGTATTTGGGTGGTACCAGTCTTGTGCGTGAGTTTTAGTTATAGTTTTAGTTGTAGCTGTAGTATTTGGGTGGTGCCAGTCTTGTGTGTGAGTTTTAGCTGTAGTTTTAGTTGTAGCTGTAGTATTTGGGTGGTACCAGTCTTGTGCGTGGTTGGAGGCCTCCTGGGGGGGCAGCGGGGAGGCGAGCCGTGAGACCTGGACCCAGACGGCGTCGTGCAGGTCTTTTTTACTGGTGTGAACGGTGCAGGGGACGATCAGCGGCATCCCGAACAGGGACGGCCGGTTCTTCTGCGAGGACAGGAAGTACAGCTCCGAACGCATCTGCAGCAACGACAGGGGCAACACTTCAAAATATGAACATTCTCTGATTCATTCTGCAGCTAGCAAATTAGTGAAAGTCCTGGTTCAGAACTGGTTTAGTCCCGGTTCAGGCCCGGTTTAGTCCTGGTCCAGTCCTGTTTTAGTTCTGGTTCAAGTCCTAGTTCCATCAGGGTTCAGACCTGGTTTAATCCTGGTTCAATTCTGGCTCCGTCCTGTTTCAGTCCTACTTTAGTCCTGCTTCAGTCCTGTTTCAGTCCTACTTTAGTCCTGCTTTAGTCCTGGTTTAGTCCTAATCCAGTCCTGCTTTAGTCCTGCTTTAGTCCTGATTCAGTCCTTCTTCAGTCCTTCTTTAGTCCTAGTCCAGTCCTGCTTCAGTCCTGGTTTAGTCCAGGCCCAGTCCTGCTTTAGTCCTGCTTTAGTCCTGCTTCAGTCCTGCTTCAGTCCTGCTTCAGTCCTGCTTCAATCCATGTCCAGTCCTTCTTCAGTCCTCCTTTAGTCCTGCTTTAGTCCAGTTCCAGTCCTCCTTTAGTCCAGTTCCAGTCCTCCTTTAGTCCAGTTCCAGTCCTCCTTTAGTCCAGTTCCAGTCCTCCTTTAGTCCTCCTTTAGTCCAGTTCCAGTCCTCCTTTAGTCCTCCTTTAGTCCAGTTCCAGTCCTCCTTTAGTCCTCCTTTAGTCCAGTTCCAGTCCTCCTTTAGTCCTCCTTTAGTCCAGTTCCAGTCCTCCTTTAGTCCTCCTTTAGTCCAGTTCCAGTCCTCCTTTAGTCCAGTTCCAGTCCTCCTTTAGTCCAGTTCCAGTCCTCCTTTAGTCCAGTTCCAGTCCTCCTTTAGTCCTCCTTTAGTCCAGTTCCAGTCCTCCTTTAGTCCTCCTTTAGTCCAGTTCCAGTCCTCCTTTAGTCCAGTTCCAGTCCTTCTTTAGTCCTCCTTTAGTCCTCCTTTAGTCCAGTTCCAGTCCTCCTTTAGTCCTCCTTTAGTCCAGTTCCAGTCCTCCTTTAGTCCTCCTTTAGTCCAGTTCCAGTCCTCCTTTAGTCCAGTTCCAGTCCTCCTTTAGTCCTCCTTTAGTCCAGTTCCAGTCCTCCTTTAGTCCTCCTTTAGTCCAGTTCCAGTCCTCCTTTAGTCCTCCTTTAGTCCAGTTCCAGTCCTCCTTTAGTCCAGTTCCAGTCCTCCTTTAGTCCTCCTTTAGTCCAGTTCCAGTCCTGCTTTAGTCCTGCTTTAGTCCAGTTCCAGTCCTCCTTTAGTCCTCCTTTAGTCCAGTTCCAGTCCTCCTTTAGTCCTCCTTTAGTCCAGTTCCAGTCCTCCTTTAGTCCTCCTTTAGTCCAGTTCCAGTCCTCCTTTAGTCCTGCTTTAGTCCTGCTTTAGTCCAGTTCCAGTCCTCCTTTAGTCCCCCTTTAGTCCAGTTCCAGTCCTGCTTTAGTCCTCCTTTAGTCCAGTTCCAGTCCTCCTTTAGTCCTCCTTTAGTCCAGTTCCAGTCCTCCTTTAGTCCCCCTTTAGTCCAGTTCCAGTCCTGGTCCGGTACCATCTTCCTGTGCATGGCGATGATGTATCCGGTGAAGGGGCTCTCCTGCAGGGGGGTGAGGTGCCCGTTGGCGTCTCCGTTCACCAGCGGCGTCTCTGGGCTGGACAGAGGCCCGGAGCCGGGGCCTCCGTTGGGGATCAGGAGCCCGTTCAGCGCCGAGCCGTTGGCGATGGGAGTGATGTCTGACGGAAACCAAGAAAAACACCAAAAGTGATCACAGGTCCATTCATTTAGGCAGATTCATGACGCTCTGCAGCTGAATCCATCGACATTCCCTGGAGGGTGAACACTCGATCGCCGATGTCGATTCTGATCCCATTTATTTACCAGTAAATTATATTTTTTGGAAAAACGCTAAAAAAATACATTCCCGAACCATTTTATTTGACTTGTTGCTTCTGGCGGCTCGAGTCTTTTGGGCTTTGGTCTGTGCAGTGGGAAATCAGCAGAGGGAAGTGTGAGGTGTTTATAAAGTTGTTTTCTAACGTTTCCAGACACTAATGAGTGAACCAGGCAGAGCGTTTGGTTTGTTAGACTCGTGGCTGTTGTCAGATGGGTTAAAGTGGAGTTAAGAAGTTGAACCCATCACTGCACTAGTTTGTTGCCTTGACAGACTCACTGCCACAGTGAGATCTCAGAAAAAAACATTATTACAATTTTGCAATGTACAAAATATACAAAGCATTGTCTCCAATAACAGACTTTGCAGTTTTGCATATTTGAGACAAAAAAAAGAAAAGAAATATTCACACAAAAAAGAAAGAATGAATGTCTTTTAAGATATTTTTGAGCAAACACGAGTGAAGTCGAGTAAATGCAAGACAGATTATTTTAATGCCACACTGTGGACAATTCAAACCAAAGCATTAACATCTCCATGAACACAAAACAAACTGTACCTTTCACCTCAGCTTTGTTTTATTTATTTATTTATTTGTTTGTTTATTTGATTGTTCAGCAGCGGATTTCATAAACGAAAACTGTGTTGTCCAACGGGAGCTGACGTCGGCGTAAAAATCACAACAAAGCGCCCTGATCACACTAGAGCAGAGCTTTTTTTTTAAACATTTGGACTAAAATGATGAGGCGACGCTGCCCAATCCTACGAATATCACCCCTAAAAACATCAGACTGGAGCAGGAAGTGCGTGCGTCACAGTGTGTGCACCGGTGGAGCTGTAAACGGGGGCAGATCGACAAACTGGCGTCTTGAAAATAAAATAAACGCCAACTCTGAGAGGGTAAATGTCGGGGAGAAGCGACTCTAACGCCGGTTTAAAGCTGCGGGAAGTGCGACGTGTGACTGAGCCTCACCGGTGAGCGTGGGCGAGCTCAGAGACGTGGGCGACCCGGGCACAGGGACCTCAAACGCACACAGGAACCCGTTCACCGACATCCGCACCTTCTGATTGTCCAGAGGGAAGTTCTGCAAACAAACAGGAGGAGAGCACAGGGTTACAGCGCCCCCTGCTGGCTCAACGGGGAACACACTGCCAGGGGCTCACGGGCACAAAGCGAAACACAAAACAGATGTAAACCGTCTGAAAAGTGTGAAAAACAGGATCATATCAGGTTCATTTTAAACATTTTGCAATAACTAGCATGCTAACACCACCCAACCACACTTCCTGACTTGTGTAGGATGAAATGTTCATTAATTAGATGTAGAGAAACAGATGTTGACTGTCTTAAAAATGTAAATAAACAGAATTGTTCATTTTAAACATTTGGGGACAACTAGCATGCTAACATCGCCCTAGCCGCACTTCCTGACTTGTGTAGGATGAACTGTTTTATAATTAGATGTAGAGAAACAGATGTAGATCGTCTTAAAAAAGTGAAAAACAGAATCATATCATGTTCATTTTAAACATTTTGCAACAACTAGCATGCTAACACCTCCCCAGCTGCACTTCCTGACTTATGGAAGATGAAATGTTTTATAATAAGGCATAACAAAACAGATGGGGATTGATCTGTCTTAAAAATGTAAAAAAACTGAATTGTTAATTTTAAACAGTTTGCAATAACTAGCATGCTAACACTACCCCAACTGCACTTCCTGACTTACGGAGGATGAACTGTTTTATAATTAGACGTTGTAAAATAGATTTAGGCCGATCTGTCTTGAAAAAGTTAAAAACAGAACTATTCTTTTTAAATATTTGGCAACAACTAGCATGCTAACACCGCCCCAGCCACACTTCCTGATCTTGCAGAGGATGAACAGTTTCATAATTAGATGTTGTGAAACAGATGTAGACTGATTTGTCTAAAAAATGTGAAAAACTAAATCATATCACATTCTTTTAAAACATTTGGCAACAACTAGCATGCTAACACCTCCTCAATCGCACTTCCTGACTTATGGAAGATGAAATGTTTTATAATTGGACGTACCGAAACAAATGTCAACCGATCCTCCTTTAAAAACGTGAAAAACAGGATCATCTCATGTTCATTTTAAATTTTTTTGCAACAACTAGCATGCTAACACATCTTCAATCGCACTTCCTGACTTACAGACGATGAAATGTTTTCTAATTAGATGCAGACAGTGCCCTCGGCGGTCGTACCTTGATGTTGGAGGAGTGGACTTCTGCCAGCAGGATCTGCTCGGGCTTCAGGCTGCACAGTTCGCTCAGCTGCTTCTTCAGACCCGTGTATTTCTCGTCCATGTTCAGCCTCAGGCCGAACCGAACCGGAGTCGAACCGTCCAACTTTATCACTGAGAACGAGAAAAGAGAAAGAGTCTGAAGGAAAACTGAAGGAAAACTGAAGGAAAAAGGCACAGAACCCTTTACTTTAACCCCCGAAGACCTGAGGGCAGTTTTAGTACATTTCTCTTCGCCTGGATTTTTGTTCTTAATGTTGCTTTTAAAACTGCCCCTTTTACCCCTAATGAAGTGTTCTACCTCCTTTTGTTCAGTCCAACCTGTTATTTCACAATCTGCTGCTGTAGTTGTGTCATGAGGCTGTGATAAAAGCTACAGGACCAGAAATAGAGATGAAAAAAAACAACAGAAAATAAAATTCGCACTCTTTTATACAAAACAAATGCTTAATTTAGGGCCTCAGCTACAAAAATGCAAAATCTCAAGTCTGTAAGTAAATTAAAAATCTCCTTATTGCCCTAAAAACAAAAAAAGTGCAGTGGCTCCATGACTTTCCTGGTCCAGTCCTGGAAACAGCTCCTGTCAGGTCCAGGGCCAGAGCCACAGCACTTCTGCATTTCCAGGGTGGAAATTACATTTGGATTTGTTCATTTGGACTGAAATAAACCTTTAAATAAAAATAGAAAGAGATGCACAATTACACACACCAAGATGTGTCATTTTCCATGTGTGTGAGAATTAACTCCACTTAGAGCGACTTTTTCCCTCGTTATAAACACACACAGTCAGAGGAGTCGACCATCTTGACTCACTTCACTCTTTGGCAAAGTTTGGCTCCATCAAAATGGACGGAGCGCATGAGTTTGGGGAAAACAAAGTTCCTGTTGGACACTCGTTTTGCTCACGTCATCACACAGCGTGAGTGTGACGTAGGATAAAGCCGCAGAAATGTACGGAAACCTCTATGTCTGCACTTTCAGAGGGGAAAGTTACTGTTAGAAAGTTCTATGCCGTTATAGAAACATATTCCTCTGTGTCGTGTACGATGTCGTAGGTTTTCGAAGGTTAAGTGTTCTGTGCTTTACCAACATGAGCTCACGGCGCCTATGACAGGTTATATCGCTCATTTCACAATTTCATTCCCAGTTTGGCCTTTTTTTTAGGTTTAATATTTTGAAAATAATGACATCGCACCAGGGAATTCTGTAACTGTAGGCAGCAGCCATGAGGTAAACTGGGCCAAGTCTCCTCTGATGTGCACAGAGGCTTTTAGTCCCAACATCTACAACGAATCGTTCTAAAAGGAGCTTCGTTCCAGCTGTTACCGCACTTATGAATAAACTGTATCTATTTATCTATCGACTTCAGTACTCTGCCTTGGAAAATCAAGTTTTTTTTAAAATTATATCTTTAAAATTTATTGTGATTTTTAGCCAAGCCAAGTGAATGAATGAATTACTTATGGAACAAAACCATTCTGTACACTTTATTTGTACCGTTTTTGTACTGCATGTGTTATTTTGTAGAGTTTGGATGAATGAAATGTGAAATGTGGGACCAGCTTCTCAAACCTGCAAAACAAATTTACCTGTGGGTACGAATAAAGCGACCAGATTCTTACATCGTTATATTCTTGTAAATTTCGTGTTATATCGTAGCTTATTGTTTCTACTTTATTTTATTCTATTTTTTTGTTGCATGTTTAGTTTTGTCCACATTCCGCTCCAAGTACCAATAAAGTGGCAATAAAACCTTTCTGATCCTGATCCTCACCCAAACGGACAGAGATCATGATTCACGCACTTAAAATCCTTTATGTTTCTCAAAAATCGTCAGTGCACCTTATAAGACGATGTGCTTTATTTATTTAATATATTTTGTATTCATTCTGGTTGTGCTCACTGACCTCGAACCAATTTCATGTGATACACACGAAGCCGCACCTCTGGACGGATCGTCGAACGGAGCAGGAAAGCCTCAGAAACACTCGTGCGGAGAAGGAAATGCAGCGTATTCGGTGCAGCTGAGGCGGAGCGACACGTCCTGAGCTCCAACATCGTGTTCCGGTGCGATATACAAGGACCCGAAATGGCCCCTGTTCAGAGACGTGCGACCGGTGCGACTCACGGGCCCCGACTGAAGCGAACTAAAGGCCGGATTATAGTTCTGCGTCGACTCAACGCGTCGACTCTGCGCCGCCGTCGTTTTGGATTTACGGTTCTGCGTCGAGGTCCGAGCGCCGCGAAGTAACTCACTGCTGCAAGGCTAAAGCGACCTGTGCTGCTGTAGATGTAGAATCTCTGAAAAGTTTAACATGAACCGTCTCCCAGCGCTTATTCTGGATTCTGTTTTGTTTGTATATGGACGACTTGTCCCAAGAGTTCAATGCAGAACGGGCTGTGTGACTGGGTCGACCTAAGTGAACCATCTGATGTCTGCAGATGATCTTGTTGTGTTCAGCCTGAGCAGTGCAGGTCCTACAGGAACTACTGGATGTATGTTCCAAGTACGGGGTGATATTTGATATAAAATATAATAAAATCAAATAAATAAAAGTATAATAATGGTCTGCAGAACTAAGGAGGATGAGTATGTAGAGTTTCCTCAGTTTGCACTTTGTGGTAATGTTTTAAATGTAAATATTTGGGTCATTTTATCGCAGACGATCTGTCAGATGATGAGGACGTTGTTAGAATAAAATGCTTATAATGATGAAGTTATTAAAAAATGTACATCTAAGTTAAAAGGTGATCTCAATTTGCAGAGGATGAAAGAGCCTGTGTTAACGCTATCTCTGCTAAAACCAGATGTGTGACCTCTTGTGACCTCTTGCTTCGTACTCAGCTAGGTTCCCAGATCATAAATTTGTACTTATCTGATCAAATGTAAAACAAAGTCATGATATACTTCACTAAATGTTATCTGTTGTAAGCTTAACGAGATTATGTATACGTTGACCAGGTTGTCTTTGTACTGACATGATGGATTGTTGGAAATTAATAAAACCATGCTGGAAGGGGTGAACTTTGGGAGAGAAGCGTGGACGAGCCTAGAGAGCGCACGCATATGGCCGAGCTCTCCCCCGTGCAGGGCACGTAAAGAGAACTGACTCAGTTTGATTTAATCCCAATTGGTAGGAGACTGGAGTTTAAATGTCACAAATACATTCACTGGGTTGTGATTGTATAAAAATTATGACAGACGTCTACAGACAGTGCTGCATGTTGTATGCTCAGGCGAACAGGCTCAGGTTTGGTGCCTGTACAGGGGAAGTGAAGAAGACGCTTTTTAAACCGTACTGTACTGCATTATATACGGCACCTGTGGTCAAACTATAAAAAGGAGCGTATACAAACTCACTGTGGCGTATAATGACTAATGCCTGAGGATTTAGTTGAAAAGGCCGAGATGGGAAAGTGCGAGTCTCCTGTTTGTGTCGACGGGGATCAGAACTTTTCCTGCAAATTTGCGCTGTTTAATGTACAGATTCATTTGTCGCCTTAATGACGGTGAGAACAGGTTTATCATGAGCCTAACAGACGGCAAACTCTGCACCACGACGCACCAGTCAGATCTGTGGAGGCACTGGTGCTGAATACTGTGTTTTTTGGAGTGTGTGTTTGTTTATTGTATCTTTTTAAATTCTGGACCAAGAGTCTGTAATAAAGTTTGATGATGATGATGATGAACGTAAATTATCCATGCGGTTTTAAAGCTGCATTAAACACATTATTACTGTATCAGTGTTTATACAGAGCGGCGTCATTCAGTGCAGCATCATTCTGAGGAGGATTTACCAAAGGACTCCGACCGTTACATATCAGCGTCATCAGGTCGTTCAGAGTTAAACTGCAGCTGTGTGGGAGCGTCGGGCGACAGAAGGTGAACTCACATTCACCAAGACAGAGGCAACACCTCGATCTGCCAATGGATCCTGGATGGGCTGAGGCATCAGTCCCACTTACTGCATCTTATGTATGAAAAAAAACCCGGCCAATGATCCAACGCCTCAGAATCCAGCGCACCTTATGGTCCGAAAAACACGGTAAGAAAACATCTTTATTTTTGTTGACATCAGTTTTAAAGTATCAGAACAATGTGTGTCTTGCGTGAAAATTGTGCTGAACTTCACTTGTTGGCTGAAGTACTGCGGTCCTCACCTGTGATCTCCAGGTGCATGGAGCTGTCCATGGGCAGGGGCAGAGACAGGAAGTTGAAGGGGTCGAATCGGGCGCTGATGTGTCCGCACGTTTTACACTTCACCTGCGACTTCAGCTGCCCGTGGAACAGGTCCACCACGATCGAGCGGTTCCTGCGGAGGTGGTTCTCCCAGGCCTGAGACGAGAGGAGACGAGAAATGAGACGCAAATATGGTCAAAAAAAAGAGTTTGTGTCTGCAGTAGTGAACACTGTCTGATTTAAAGGTGCAGTTTAAGTTTCCTAGTGGACGGTCCCTGAAATTCTGTTCTTCCTGGAGATGTTATTGCTTTGTCTGCAGAGAAACAAGCAGCTGACAGACTCTGTGCACCTTTAAGATCTGAAATTAAATCTTGGGTTTTTTTTATTTATTTTTAGTTTGGTGAAGTTTATAATTTACTCCCTGGCTGGACACGAGCAGCAGGTGTGACACACGTAGAGGTAATTCTGTTAAATAAATAAAACTGTTTAAATAAAAATAAATAAATAAAAACTGTATAAATAAAAACAAATAAAACGGTATAATTAAAAATAAATCAAATGTACAAATAAAAATAAATAAGTATAAATAAATATAAATAAATATAACTGTATACATAAAAATAAATATATAAAACTGTATAAATAAAAATAAATAAGTATAAATAAATATAAATAAATATAACTGTATACATAAAAATAAATATATAAAACTGTATAAACAAAAAATAAAACTAAAGAATTCTATTAACTAAATAAACCTGTAACTAAATAATTCTGATAACTGTTAATAAAACTGTTTCCTAATAGTTATGATGAGACTAAAAACATTCTGGGTGGAGTTTTCCGTGTTGTGAACACAGGAATTCTCTTTTGAAACTCACCGCTGCTTCTTGTATTTTCTAAACTGTCACTTAAAGCTGCACTGTGTAACTTTTCTGGTGGAGAGTCCATCGAACGCTTTTCTCCCTGGAGGCGTTATTATTTTTATGTGAACAGGTGTATCCCGGCCTCACCTCGGACGCCACCTCCCAGTCCGGCCTCCCGTCGCTGTCCTTCAGCTCCACGTACGGTTTCTCGTGGACCCGGTTCAGGTCCTCGTGGAGTCCGTCCAACAGAAACGCCAACAGCTCCTGAGAGTCCTGCTGCTGGAAGCCGTTAAAGCGTGGGGCGTACTTCGCTATCGTCCACTGGAACACACAGGAACACACCCAAACTATAAATATATATACATACATACAGAGGACAATTAAAGAGGTATTAGGACGCGTTCTCTGGTGTTCGGGACTCGGGGAAAACCGGCCTCCACAGGGCCCCAAAACAAACTCGACCTGGTTTGGTGCAGATCGAGTTGGTTCGATTTACGCCACAGGAAAAATGTCGGCGCACACAGCAAACGGGAGCATTGTCTTTTGGTCATTTTGACGTGTTAAAGCAGAACTAAGTGACTGCAGCGGTAGAGCTCCCCCTACAGGTCACTTGTGAGCAGTGGTCGAGTTGTAAAATCAAACAGAGAAGATGGTGAAATTTTTAGTCGTGTGCAGTGACTCTATAAGACGATATGTCGGGTGATCAGTCAGTGGGAAACCGGTTTGCTTTTTGGAGAGTCTGAGAAGTGTGGACCCGTTTTATTGCTGTAAAGCAAAAACATAATCCACTGGTATTTTCCTGTTCTAAAACATGCACATGTGTATGTGTCATGTTTGGACACATCACGTTCTGCAAATTAGGGTGAAATGCAGATGACAAACTTTCCCATTGGGTTCAAGTGTAACTTCATACTCATGGTCGGCTCCTTTTAAATCTTTTGGTAATTCATCTATTAAAACTTTTGAAAACGCTGCAGTCAGTGTTGTTTCCCTCCTGCCCCGGACGATTTTCAGGTTGAGAAAAGCTGTCCTACTGTTGCCTACGTCAGTGCTACTTAATTCTTCCCTCTCCTGGCTGCAGTAGTCGGATATCCTCAGATTCCTCCGTTAAATATTTACGTAACGTAAATGTTTGTGTCATTTATTTAATCCTTTCTGCCCTGAATGTCACTTTTTGGTGCCTGAAGAATAACAAACTAACACCCAGGCTGATTAAATCAATGAGCTGAGCTGTTATCTAGCTGCTAGACTCCAAACTCCGTTCACACCGCAGTGTCCAGAAAGGCCCTGGACGCCTCTGTTTGGAGTCTTTGCATTTGAATTCAGACGCCCCCAACGCGTGTCCTGGAGGCTGAACAAAAACGGGAGAAAAACCACAGCTGTGGTCTGTGAGTGCTGTGTTTTCCCGGTCGAGAGAGTGACTTTACTGGATTTATTACATAAAACACATAAGCAGAGCCCCAGCCCCAGAGCCCCAAGCTGGCCCCGGCCCCGAGGAGGAAGCACCGGCCCCGAGGGGCGAGCACCGGCTCCGAGGGGCGAGCACCGGCTCCGAGGGGCGAGCACCGGCCCCGAGGGGCGAGCACCGGCCCCGAGGAATGGCATTTCTAATTCCAGTTTTAAATAGAAGTATTTTCCACATTCATTGATAAAAAGGCATGAGGAATGGGAGGGGGGATGAATTTGACAATTTTTTATTCCAGGAGGGATTTCATCCCCCGTCCACACTCAACTCAAGTACTGCTTGTGAGAATGCACTGCTGTTTTTAAAGAATTGTTAACGTTTATGAAAAGCTTAATATCTCAGCCTCTGAAGCACATTAAAACATGAAATAAACTGCATTTAAAAGGTAAGACTCTCAGCTTTTAATAAACTGCATCATGAAACTTGATGAAATGAAAAATGAAATTTAATTTGCGTCATTAAAATGAGGACAAATCAACAATGCAGGCAGGAGACTCAGTGCTGCACTACACTGCATCCGGCACAAACGGGTTAACAGATCATCATGTTTCCTTTTACTGTGTTGAAAAAGTATATTTACCCAAAACAACGTATTAAAAGTGATTTAAATAGTTTTGTTTTTGGTGCTCTGAGTCTCACCCGGAGTTTGAGCGGAGCCACGTTCTTCTGCGTCCCGCTCCACAGCTCCATCACCAGGTCTCCGTAACACTTCGCCATGTGCCCGCGCATCCCTATGGGGTTCGTCCTGGAGGAATAAGAAAGAGGAGAAGGTCAGAGGAGGAGCAGAGGAGCAGAGGAGGAGAGGAGGAGAGGAGGAGAGGAGAGGAGAGAAAAAAAGAAAAGAGGTGAGGGTCAGAGGAGCAGAGAAGAGAAAGTCAGGGGAACAGAGGAGAAACAGATGATCAGAGGATGCAGATGGATCAGATGGGGGGCAGAAGAGGAGCAGATGAAAGAGAGGAGGAAAAGACGGAGCAGAGGATGCAGAAAGAGCAGAGGATGATGTAGATGGAGCAGAGGATGGAGAGGAGTAGAGGAGAAGGGTCAGAGGAGGAACAGAGGATCAGAGGATGAGCAGACGGAGCAGAGGAGGAACAGACGAAGCAGAGGAGGAACAGACGGAGTAGAGGAGGAACAGATGAAGCAGAGGAGGAACAGAGGGAGCAGAGGAGGAACAGACGGAGCAGAGGAGGAGCAGACGGAGCAGAGGAGGAACAGATGGAGCAGAGGAGGAGCAGAGGAGGAACAGACGGAGCAGAGGAGGAACAGAAGGAGCAGAGGATGATCAGACGGAGCAGAGGAGGAGCAGAGGAGGATCAGACGAAGCAGAGGAGGAGCAGAGGAGGATCAGACGAAGCAGAGGAGGAGCAGACGGAGCAGAGGAGGAGCAGACGGAGCAGAGGATGAGCAGACGGAGCAGAGGAGGAGCAGACGGAGCAGAGGAGGAGCAGACGGAGCAGAGGAGGAGCAGACGGAGCAGAGGAGGAGCAGACGGAGCAGAGGAGGAACAGACGGAGCAGAGGATGAGCAGACGGAGCAGAGGAGGAGCAGACGGAGCAGAGGAGGAGCAGACGGAGCAGAGGAGGAGCAGACGAAGCAGAGGAGGAGCAGACGGAGCAGAGGAGGAGCAGACGGAGCAGAGGATGAGCAGACGGAGCAGAGGAGGAGCAGACGGAGCAGAGGAGGAGCAGACGGAGCAGAGGAGGAGCAGAGGGAGCAGAGGAGGCGTTCGTACCGGTTGAGCTCGTAGAGGTGGGTCCCTGATATGAAGTAGTCGGTCAGGGGTTTGGTGTTGCTCACACACTGAATACTGGAGTTCATGAAGCAGGTGTTCCCCAGGTTACTGAGGCCGGTCGCCCCCTTCTCTGTCGGAACTGAAGGAAAACACCAGAGGACGAGCTATTTTTGGACCAGTTTATGAATTTTACATGGTTTTATGCATTTATGTTTTAATAACAGGACTGTCTGTTTTTCCAGAGGAAACAACATTAAAACATGACCTAAAGTTTCCAAGAGTCCGTTTTGTGTAATACTGGAGCTTAAACTGACCTTTGTGCCGGTCCATTTTGCTGCTGTTTGCGATGAAGGACATTTCCTCGGGCCAACTCATGTCTTTGTTCCGGACTAAAAACAAAAAAACACACACACAAAAAGATGAGTTCAGAGAAACGTTATCACTATTATGTTTAAAGTGCCTAGGACAGGTTTGGATAATTCTCCGGTTTTTACCTGATTTGGTGGGACAAAACCTGCTGCAAATATAAATTATAGTTTTAAAGTTTGTGAAGAAAAATGGGAAAATATGTGGAAAATTACAAGTCGAAAGTTGGTCTTGTTCTTGTTGTTCTTCCTGCTGCTGTTCTTCTTGTCCTTGTTGTTGTTCTTCTTCTTGTTGTTGTTCTTCTTATTGTTGTTCTTCTTCTTGTCCTTGTTGTTCTTCTTGTTCTTCTTGTTCTTGTTGTTCTTCTTGTTCTTGTTCATCTTGTTCTTCTTGTTTATCTTGTTCTTGTTGTTCTTCTTCTTGTTGTTCTTCTTGTTCTTGTTCATCTTGTTCTTCTTGTTTATCTTGTTCTTGTTCATCTTGTTCTTCTTGTTTATCTTGTTCTTGTTGTTGTTCTTGTTCTTCTTCTTGTTGCTCGTCTTGTTCTTGTTGTTCTTCTTGTTTTTCTTGTTCTTCTCCTTCTTCATCCATCCATCCATCCATTTTCTCCCGCTTAATCCAGCTGGTCGCGGGGCAGCGTGCTGCCCAATCCTCATAGCACCTGACCCCCTATGAACCCCTCTGCAGGTGGTGAGCCCACAGGAGGGGGCCTCCTTTTTCTTCTGTTTATTATCTATTCTTATTTTAGACAGTCCCACACCGGGAAGATTCTGTCCCAAAAGTTTGTCCAGATTTAAACGCAAAAAACATTTTTTTCAGACGCTTTAAACATTATTTCCACAAAATAACTGTGTTTTCTTATCATTTTATTTGTCAACTAATATTTTTTGCATATGTCAGAGGAGTTTTGGTCCAGTCTAATTCAAGTAAAATTTGAAACCTACAAAAAGGGTCAAACTGAGGAAAAAATGTAAAATGTTTAGAAAAAAACAAACTGATCTTAACTGTGTTTTATGAGCAGTTGGAGTTGTCAGAGGCTCTTTAAACTGTAATCTAAACTAATATTTGGGTTATTTGTAATTCCTCGAGCCGTTGTACCTTCTATGACCAGCTGCTGCTCGTCCTGGATCTTCAGACTCTCCAGCGTGTGATCCTCGTCGTCCAGCAGAGTCAGATAATTCTGTGGAACACAACGGTTTATTATTAGATTTTCTTAAACGTCATCACGGTTTGTTT
The DNA here is from genome assembly GCA_030686955.1 of Odontamblyopus rebecca. Taxonomy (NCBI): domain Eukaryota; kingdom Metazoa; phylum Chordata; class Actinopteri; order Gobiiformes; family Gobiidae; genus Odontamblyopus; species Odontamblyopus rebecca. The sequence continues at coordinate 3,493,592 of CM060668.1, forward strand.
GTCCACGGCCGTCCCTTTGTCTTCAGGCTCATTTTGAAGCGTGATAAGCGGAATATTGAGAAGAAGGTCTAAGTCTACGTCCTGATCCAGGTACAAGTCCAAGTCCAAATCTAGGTCTAAGTCTAGACCTAAGTTTAGGTCCATGTCTAAGTCTAAGTCTAGGTTCTAAGTCTAAATCTAGGTCTGAGTCTACGTTTAGGTCTAAGTCTAGGCCTAGTTGTTTGGTACCTCGCTGTTGTACAGCCACAGCCTCCTGTCTAAGTCCAGGTCTAGTCCAGGTCTAGTCCAGGTCCAGGTCTTTGTACCTCGCTGTTGTACAGCCACAGCCTCCTGTCTAAGTCCAGGTCTAGTCCAGGTCTAGTCCAGGTCCAGGTCTTTGTACCTCGCTGTTGTACAGCCACAGCCTCCTGTCTAAGTCCAGGTCTAGGTCCAGGTCTTTGTACCTCGCTGTTGTAAAGCCACAGCCTCATGTCTAAGTCCAGGTCTAGTCCAGGTCTAGTCCAGGTCCAGGTCTTTGTACCTCGCTGTTGTACAGCCACAGCCTCCTGTCTAAGTCCAGGTCTAGTCCAGGTCTAGTCCAGGTCCAGGTCTTTGTACCTCGCTGTTGTACAGCCACAGCCTCATGTCCTCCTCCTTGATCCTCAGCCTCTGGGACAGGTACAGGTGAATGTCTTTGATGGTGCCCATGCGGCTGAAGCAGCCGCTGTACGCCAGCGCCCTCTTCAGGGGGGCGTTCGGGGACGGCACATTTCCTACGGGGGCGGGTCAGAGACGCAGCTCAAACAATGTGCAAACAACTGTCGTTTTTAATACTTTTAATTATAAAGTACGTCCTTAATACTGTAATTCTGCATTTCTACAAAATACAGTTGGGTTGTCAGAAGTCTCGAAACTAAATCCTTGCTTTTCACAGGTATTGATACTCAAAAACCACTGAAAGGACAGAAATGAACCTTTCCTGAATAGTTTTAGAATGATCTTGAGCTGTATCGGAACAAGTATAAGAGCACATACACCATTTAATGTTAAATCACATTATATTGTCTAAAACAGAGGTACTCAATTGGCGCACTCCGGTCGGGATCTGGACCCAAACGCAATGAGATCTGGACCGAGACAAAAAGACAAAAATCTCTCTAGTCTTTTTTTCATAGCGTTCCAGATTCACGCAATATTTCACTGGCCTCTGCTTTGCCGTGAAGCTGTGTTCCCTCACAAGTGTCCAGCTCACTCCAAACTCTTTCTGCTGCTCGATTACTGCTCGAATGGTGCGATTGTACCGACACCGGACAGAACAGCGGCTCTTTCTGCAGGACACATGTGCAGCAGAGCGACAGTGACAGCGGTGGAGGAGTAACGGGAGCAGCAGATACTGACACATAAGCCTAGAGCCATGAGGTTTGTGTAAAACGCAAACAAATGTGCACAAAGCTGCATTAATCACATTATTCCTCAGAGTCTAGAATGAGCGGAGGAAATGCAGAGCGGTGGAGAGGACCAATCACAGCCCTGATCGTCTGCGGTGTTTTGAGGCGTCGTTAGAAAGTTTCGGACGCAGAACCATAAACTGGCCTCAATTCAACCTTTAGCTTCTCACTGATTCAGACCGAAAACTCAATACTTTGTGCATAGATCAAATGTTCGATGTGGATTTACTACATTTTTTGTTAGAAGTTTTAAGTTTGGAAATACGACGTCACTTTTTTGGGCCCTGGAAACACTATACATTTGTTAAGTGGCCCTTTTGAGTTTGTAATTGAGTCCCCCTGTTCTAAAGAAAGTGTTTTTATCATCACTGTGGTATCAGTATTGAGTATCAAATCTATTCATTTGTAGAAGCTCTATTCACAGTTACGTCACAAAACCAGGAGACGTTTGGCAACATGCAGATGACGACTTCCTTTGGGCTCTGCTGGCGATAGAAACTCTGACAAAATCCGGCCTGGTTTTCTTCATCTAGATGTCATTGTATTCTTGCTTTTTTTCCTTTTGTAAATTGCCTATTCATTTGTGTTTTTATAATTTGTCTTGAAGCGTCACGTTATGTTCAGCAGGTCAACAGTTCAACCAGCTGCCTGCGAGTGAGGCTGAAAACACCATCACGAGTCCCGTCCCCCGTGGAAAGTTTTGGCAGCTTGTGAAGACGCTGCTGCTGAATCCACGGTTTTATTGTTTTATCACATGACCAGTGTCGGGAACTACACCGGAAGTCGTCATCCGCATGGGAACAGACCTTTTTCACACTGGAGTCTGAAGCGTCCCGCTGTAGGTTTGCAGAACTTCCGGTTTATGTTTTTCTGCGGTGAAACGCGTGTGCAAATGTGCGGCGTTTTCTCCAGCGGCTTCATAAATCTTCAACCAGCAAGTTCCACTAAGGAGAAACATTCTTCGTGAACAATTTATCCACAATGATCAAGGGAAGACGACAGCTTAAAGGAAACGACGACGAGCGCTACACTGGAAAAAACAACATCTGGGTGAGATAAAACGACTTAAATTAAGAACATTTTACGTTATTTGAGCAGATTCAACTTGGTGGAACAAGAGTTTTTTTCTCAATTCAAGCAACATTCGGGTTTGTTTCTTATTTGAAGTGCAAAAAGTTGTTTTTTTTGTTATTTACAGGCTTCATTCAGATCTTTGGACACGTGAATTCAGTCTGAACGGGCAGGGCACGTTCATCCGACCTACATCCGACCTGCACGACATCAACAAGTGAGAGTTTGGCCCAACGCCGACGTGTTTGCCGCTGAAACAGGCCCAAGACGTGTTTCCTCCTGCGAGAGCGGTAACCGTAAAATCTCCAGGTGCAGCATCCGTGTTGTCACGACCCCTTCCTACAAGTGGGTGTGTGTGTGTGGGCGCTGTCTGTGCATCTATTTATTTCTGTGCAGGTGAAGCTGAGGGCGGACCTAGGTGTGCGTGGTGCGTCTGGGCCCGACGTGCTGCGCCTATTTAAAGGCCCGCCTACTGCCGCTCGCTCTCTCTCTCTCTCTCTCTCTCTCTCTCTCGAGGCCGTCACCTGCGCTGCACCGCCTTAGCCCTTTGTTAGCCTTTTATTTTAGTTTTACATATACAACACTTCATACACCATGACCACTCACCCATTCACCCCTTTACACTACTGATGTTACAGACAGTCACATCTCATTGTTATATCATTTCCTTTATTTGATTCATCTTAATTTAAATAAATCTAATTAATTTTGGTATATTTCGTTGTTTGGCGTCCCTTTGTCATTTCCCTGAGCCAGGTCATGACAGTGTTCAGGCGACTTCCGTAAAAACTGAGGTCGTCGTGTCCTCAAATGTGCAGGACACTTTAGGGGCATGTGAAGTTCACACTGGAGATCACACACAAATCACGTTTAATTGGAAACGTGAACGACCTCACAAAAGAAATCGGATTTTACCAAAAAATATCCAAATTGAGCCTTAAGCCCTGCAGTCTGAACCTGTAGCCTAAGTGTAGTAGGATGTATGTTCATATTTTAAGTACAAAAAGTCTCCCCTGCAGATCACTGTCGAGTGAAACTTACTCAAATCATGATAAAACTTTCTTAATTCAAGTAATCTTCACTTGACTAGATTTTGGTTTTTGCCGTGTAGTGAAGTACTGAGCAAAACTACGCTGCAAAAAACAAAATCTAGTCAAGCTAAAATGACTTGGAGAAGATTTTTGTACTTAAAATATGAAAATAGGAGAAACTTGGATCTGTCCTGGTGGGTCATATGGAACATTTGATAGAACTTGGGCAGCATTCATCAGCTGTGTAGAAAACCTAACCCTTGCATAATTTTGGCTTCTTTCAATGGTTGTTCTTTTTTTGTGTGTGTGTGTTTTTTTTCTTTCCCTTTTAGTTTTTCTGAAGAGTTTTTATCTGTTACCTCACTATGTCCTTATATTTTCATTTTTATTTATTTATTTATTTATTTTTTAATTTATTTTGTGTCTGATATTTGGCTTTATTTTATTGTATTATGGAAAACTCTTAAATAAAGTGTTCAAAAAAAAGAAAAAAAAGAAAATACATTTTGGCTACACTTAAAATAAGAAAAAAAAAAACCTTTTTGCACTTGAAATAAGAAATCAAATCGAATGTTACTTGAATTAAGAAAAAAACACTTGTTCCAGTGGTCGATAATTAACTTGTCAATACGAATCGACTCAAATAAAGTAAAATGTTCTTAATTTAAGTCATTTAAACTCACCTGGACACTGTTTTTCCCAGTGTGACGCTCGTCATCGTTAAGTTTTCGTCTTTCTTCCCTCGATCGTTGTGGATAAATTCTTCATTCTTCTTCATGTTTCTCCTTTGTGGACCTTGTTGTTTGAACATTTATGGAGCTGGTGGAGGATGCGCCGGACACATTTTGCCACAGAAAACCTTTAACCGGAAGTTCCGCAAACCTAAATTGAGGCACTTCCGGCCGTTGTGAAAAAGGTTTATTGAAATGTGCGTATCGTGACATTTCACCATAACTTAACACGATCCGACACATTTTCCACGTCTCTCACCTCTCATCTTGACCGTAAAAGAGTTAAAGCTTTACCCGACAAACCTCGGCCGATGGCGTTTACCGCGGAATCATGCAGAAATCAGCTGGTGTGGTGCATTGTGGGGGATTAGGGGTAAGAAAGCAGCAAGAGGGGCTGTGCCAGTCAGTCATTAATGTATTTAGTGGCCTCGGGAACAGTCGGATTAGTCCTGTTAAATCACAGCGTCACACACGATTAGTCGGGTCTGATCAATCAGCAGGATTCAGTCAGATGTGTTGATTTACTGATCAGAGATTTGAGTTCTGTCCTCACAGCCTCGTCATATCACCTCTTTGTTTACGCATTTTACTCTTGTTTTGTGTTGTTTCTAATGGGGTTTTTGTTCTTTTAGCCTCCAGTATGTTCTGCTGTTACATTTTCCAGAGGTTTTTTTGTGTATGTGAATAAATGAATGGGCCGAGTCACTGCCAAACAAAATTTACCAATAAAGTAAACGTTAAACTTACCTTAAACCTAAAATAAACCTTGAACTTTGAGCCTCAAAGGTGCATTGTGTAACTTTTTGTTTGCAATCGCAGGTGGTTTTATAGCTTAAAAACACCTAGAAAAACAGGCGTTCTGACTGTGAGCGGCGTCGCCTCTCCACAGATCTGACCTGTAATTTGGTCTGGTTTGGTCTCCATGAAGATAAAAAGGTTTAATGCCGTACTGCGGAACATTCCATACATCCAGACATCCATGTTCTTCCTCTTATCCGGGGCCGGGTCGCAGGGGCCTCAGTCTGAGCAGGGGCTCCCAGACTTCCTTCACTCCAGACACTTCCTCCAGCTCCTCCTGGACCCTGAGGTGTTCCCAGGACCAGAGACAGAGTCCCTCCAGTGTCCTGGGTCTTCCCCGGGGCCTCCTCTCCACGTGGAGGAGCAGCGGGTCTACTCTAAGTTTATATTGTAAAATAGAAATGAATCCTACAAAATCCAACCTCTGTAAAAGCCGGATGCCCTGTCAGAACATGGGCAGGAGGAGAGAGATGAGGAAAGGGAAAGAAGAAGGGAGGAGAAGAGAGAGAGAGAGAGAGAGAGAAAGGAAAGACGAGGGAGGGAGAGGAGAGGAGAGGAGAGAGATGAGGGAAAAGGAGGGGAAGAGAGGGTCGAGAAGAGAGGGAAGGGGGAGAGAAAAGAGGGAGGAAGGATGGAAAGAGGGGAGGAGGAGAGGATGGGAGAAGAAGGAAAAGGAGAAGAAAAGAGGGAGAGAAGAGAGGGAGAGAGGGAAAAAGGGACTCTTACAAAGATCACTTATAGGAGCTTTGAGGATTTAAACATTTTAAAAAGTTTATGTTGTGAAAACAGAAGAAGAATCCCACAAAACGCAGCCTTTGTGAAAGCCGGATGCCCTGTCAGAACACAGGCGGGTTGAAATCCCAGAATGCATTGCGTCTGTGGGCCTAAACTCCCGGAGCTGCAGTACCTGGAGCGACCACTAGAGACAAAGGGGCTTATCCAGGTTTTATTACAGATCCACGTTTGCAGCCCGACTTTTAAATCAATATTGTGACTTAGTGACGTGACTTAAGCCCAATTTTTAAACGTGAGACAAAAAGTGCAGCTCACAGACATGAAGAGAATTATTTAAAAACTTAAACGCCGAAAAAAACGCGCACTACAAGCTACAAACTGCACACTAACAAACCTAGAAAACAGTAAAACCATCTGATGTGAGGCTCTGTGATCGTTTTGAACAGGGGATTTTTGACTCGAAAAATTAAAATAAATCAGAAAAGAATGAGTTCACGCTTCAGGCTGTAAAGACAGAAAACAGAATTTGAATCATGTTTCGATTTTAAGTCCATTTGTGATTTTGATCAGAGATTTTAGTCAGTCCACACAGGCTGGATCCAGATGAGACACTACAGACCAAACTCTATTATATTATATACTCTCATTTTTAGGCTTTGGGTCAGTTTGAAAAGAAAATGTCTAATCTTAACGCAGGTTTTATTGTTTGTTTTCATTAAATCAACTTTATCTCCTGCCTGAAACTCGGGAGATAACAGCTCTCCAGGTCCTTCTACACAGATTTCTGCATTAAATATATTGTGCTTAATAACTCAAATCTGATTAATTACCTCTGTAAATGTGTCATTTTGATTAGGGTGACCACATGTCCTTATTTACCCGGGACAGTCCCAGTTTTGAGCCCCGTGTCCCCTGTCCCAGCAGATAAAAAACAAAACAAACAAAAAAACTGTGATTTGTTCCAGTTTTATACAAGAAATATTCCCTATTTTGACTAATTTGTCGCCCATCAGCAGCAAAATCGCTGATATATTGTCCTTTTTTTTTTAGCCTAAATACATAAAACCATGCTTGAAAATAGGAATAAGGCCAAAAATACAACCACATGAGTCCCTCAGATTAAATACTGGCACATGTGAGTCGAGAAAGGACAATGTTTTGTGCTCTTTTCACAGTTTTACTATTACCAATAGTATTTTTAATTTGGAAAGTCTGGTCACTGTAATTTTGATGCCGAATTGTGCACAAATAAATGGAGAATGGTTTATGTTCAACAGGCGTCTAACTGTACCCCGTCTAAAGCTCGTCGTGCCTCTTCTACTTTCTCAATTTCTTGCGACCACTAATGAGTAATTAATCATTTTAGTTTTACAAATGTAGTTCACCAGAGGAAAAAGGTTGGATATATGTTTCTAGCTTCTATAGCTGATCCCCAGCTGGTTTTATGGAGGTTTTAAGTGCAAAATACCAGTTCAAATGTAATGCTTAGTTTACAAAAATATTAAATAAGACAGAACAGAATTGATAAAAAAAATTCATAAATTGTACCCTATCAATTATTCTTATGTGGTCTATACAATACACTATATACATTACACTATAATATACAAGATTTTCTTACTTTCAGTACAATAAATGCTGAAAAAAACATCTTTTTCTAATATTTCTGTAAAAGTCTATCAATCAATCAACCAAATTTTTAGAGCACTTTTCATACAAAAAAATGCAACACAAAGCGCTTTACGTCTACATAAAAAAAGTTAAAAACTGATATCTCTAAATTTAAGTTCATGTACCTAATTTTTTCCCACGTATCTGAGCACAAATCAGGTGCAGCTCCTTTAAGTTTTGGTCCTATTCTCCTGCCGTGTCTCGCCCGGATACCAGAGTATGTTTATTGAGTTGATTTGGGGTGATTCTGGTGGCTGTTCCGGTCTTGCTGCAGGCTTACGTTACCTCTAGGGGGCGCTAAGTGCGGAGGGAACATTCTCAGGCTGGTCATACCCAGGTTGACCCAGATGTTGGACTGAGGCGAGCGAGAGGCCGGCTGCTGTCGGAGGAACAGGAGGTAACGGGGAAACAGCTCCAGCTCTGGGGTCTTCGTCCGGCTCTCCAGGATCACCTGAAAACACGGAGAGAGATGGGATTTAAACATGGAGAAAACAGAAAACACGGAGAGAGACGGGGTTTAAACATGGACAAAACAGAAAACACGGAGAGAGACAGGGTTTAAACACGGAGAGACCTAAAAACACGGAGAGAGACGGGGTTTAAACATGGAGAGACCTGAAAACACGGAGAGAGATGGGGTTTAAACATGGAGAGACATGAAAACACGGAGAGAGACGGGGTTTAAACATGGAGAGACCTGAAAACACGGAGAGAGACGGGGTTTAAACATGGAGAGACATGAAAACACGGAGAGAGACGGGGTTTAAACATGGAGAGACCTGAAAACACGGAGAGAGACGGGGTTTAAACATGGAGAGACATGAAAACACGGAGAGAGACGGGGTTTAAACATGGAGAGACCTGAAAACACGGAGAGAGACAGGGTTTAAACATGGAGAGACCTGAAAACACGGAGAGAGACGGGGTTTAAACATGGAGACATAAAAACACGGAGAGAGACGGGGTTTAAACATGGAGAGACCTGAAAACACGGAGAGAGACGGGGTTTAAACATGGAGACATAAAAACACGGAGAGAGACGGGGTTTAAACATGGAGAGACCTGAAAACACGAAACATTTTTGTTTTTTATCCAAAGTTAAACCTTTTTTTATCTCTTAATCTTTTTGAACAGGTCATGCACACTTTTATTTTGTCACGTCTGGACTATTGCAACGCAGTTTACATGGACATCTCTCAAAATGCACTTTCCCGTCTGTAGTTAGTCCAGAATTCCACGGCACGACTTTTAACAGGGACCAAAAAACGAGAACATATCACACCAATCCTTGCATCTTTGCATTGGTTTTGTGTTCAATTTAGAACTGATTTTAAGATTTTATGGTTTGTTTTTAAAGCTTTGAATGAACCGGGCCGACATTACGCCTCGGACCTCATCCAGATTTACATCCCCGTGAACGTTCTGAGGTCCGAGGGCTCCAGCTCCAGCTCGTGGGGCCTAATGCCGTGTTTAAACCAAAGCGTCAAACAGCGTCAAACACCCCTAGTCGGTCGCTTGACTTTTTTGAGCCATACGCTTCATTCGCGCGAACAGGACGCTCGAGTTTGGGAATTTGGTCGTGCGAGTAAATCCGCTATATTCACGTGAGGAAGAGCCGAGAATCTGACTAAACCAGGACTAGGACTAAACGCGGCTGCGGAGCCCAGAGCTCGGCCGCAGACTAAACCAGGACTAGGACTAAACCAGGACTAGGACTAAACCAGGACTAGGACTAAACCAGGACTCCGTGCCGTGGGGGGGAGCTCCGGAAAGGAAAGAAGGAAAGACTGGCCTGACCCCTGTCATGCGTCACCACCAGAACACGGCCTCTGATTGGTTGACGAGACGCGAATGTTCACCGAAAATTCAAATTTTTCGACTTTGGCGAAATTTGTGAGCCCGTCCCTTTTGAGCGTCAAACACCTGATTCGCCGATTCGCGCTTCTCAAATCGCGCAAATCTCAACACCCAATTCGCCTCATTCGCGTCGCAGAAATGTATTCTGGCGTCAACGTGCCTTTACATAGGGTTAACACGTAAACCGTTTGCCTTGTTCGCGACTGACGCACTTGGTTTGACTTAAGACGAGACTTAAAACCGTGGGGACAGGACCTTCTCTGTGACCGGCCCCGAGCTCTGGAACACTCTGCCCCCCACGTCCCAGCTGCCCCCACAGTGGAGGGTATAAAGTCTCATCTTAAGACACACTTTTACTCTTGAGCTTTTGTGTCTTTTATTTGATTTCTTTTATTCTTTTTTTAATCATGCATTTTAACACTTTTTATTTATTGCTTTTATTTCAGATTGACTGTTCTTTATTGTATGTATATGTCTGTGCAGCACTTTGGGCACTGTCATGTCTCTAAAATGCGCTGTATAAATAAAGCGGACTGGAGGTGCACTGTGTGGTACTCACAGGTCGGGGCAGGCTGAGGTTGGCTCCGTACCAGTGATAAAGAGCTCTCCACACGGGCTCAGGGACGATCTCGAAGTCTCTGCCTGGAACCAGCTGCAGAGAGCGCTTCAGCCGGCCGCCCTCCATCGTCAGCGTGGGGGCCTGAGGAGGAGAAGCACTGTTATATTCCAGGGTGGAGCGTGGGAGGAGGATACAACTGTGCAACAGAACGTGGGGTTATGTTTCAGCACATGTTAAAATCAAGTTCAGTTTACACTTAACCCCTGAAGACCTGAGGGCAATTTTAGTACATTTCTCCTCGCCTGGATTTTTTTCTTAATGTTGCTTTTAAAACTGCCCCTTTTACCCCTAATGAAGTGTTCTACCTCCTTTTGTTCAGTCCAACCTGTTATTTCACAATCTGCTGCTGTAGTTGTGTCATGAGGCTGTGATAAAAGCTACAGGACCAGAAATAGAGATGAAAAAAAAAAAAAACAGAAAATTAAATTCCCACTCTTTTATACAAAACACACAGCAAACATGTAGAAACAACTTTTTGGACATAAAAAATGCTTAATTTAGGGCCTGAGCTACAAAAATGCAAAATCTCAAGTCTGTAAGTAAATGAAAAATCTCCTTATTGCCCTAAAAACAAAAAAAGTGCAGTGGCTCCATGACTTTCCTGGTCCAGTCCTGGAAACAGCTCCTGTCAGGTCCAGGGCCAGAGCCACAGCACTTCTGCATTTCCAGGGTGGAAATTACATTTGGATTTGTTCATTTGGACTGAAATAAACCTTTAAATAAAAATAGAAAGAGATGCACAATTACACACACCAAGATGTGTCATTTTCCATGTGTGTGAGAATTAACTCCACTTAGAGCGACTTTTTCCCTCGTTATAAACACACACAGTCAGAGGAGTCGACCATCTTGACTCACTTCACTCTTTGGCAAAGTTTGGCTCGATCAAAATGGACGGAGCGCATGAGTTTGGGGAAAACAAAGTTCCTGTTGGACACTCGTTTTGCTCCCGTCATCACACAGCGTGAGTGTGACGTAGGATAAAGCCGCAGAAATGTACGGAAACCTCTATGTCTGCACTTTCAGAGGGGAAAAGGACGTTTCTGTCTTTTACACTTACAAAGTTCTGCGGTTATAGAAACATGTTCCTCTGTGTCGTATATGATACCGTAGGTCTTCGAGGGTTAACTGCAATTTTGATTCATTCACAGTCACAAAACCACTGCCTTATTCTTCTCACGAAAAAATGTCAGACCAACTGGGAAAATTAAGTTCATGAACCATCCAATAGAGTTCCTCTCGTCACATAAACATCTTGGAATATGGATCAGTGATGACTTAAAGCACGACATACAGGTTAACGCCGTTTGCCCTCAAGTTTCCAAACACATTTTTTTTACTTTATTACTAAATGTATAAGTCCTAAATCGGCGCTTGCTTTGAATATGCTGCTCCCTCCTGGTCGTCACTGTCTGTCTCACAAACTGAACTAGTGGAAAAGCTGCAGAGACCTGCTGCTATACGCATCATTTTGGGACACGACTACACAAAAACTCTTAATAATTCAGAACACGCAGCTCTGACACTTGTGCCACTCAAGTATCGCAGACATTTTTCACTCGCATGTTATGCTTACAAACGACTTCACTCATCACCACCAGGAGCTCTTGTCCAATTTTGCCCCAGGCCTCGAACATCCAGAATATCCAACTTCAGGCACTTTCGATCGCTCACCCGTTCTTTTTGCAATTAAACTATTAAACCAGATCCCTCGACTGTGGAACTCAACGTCATCTGAAGTCTTTAAATCCTGTGGAACGACATGGGAAATACAATATATGAACTCTTGTATTGATTGTTGCCATGAACTAGAGTATTTTAAATGGTCTTTTTATGATTATCCATTGTTAACGTCTTTATAGGTCATGACATTTAAATAAAGAATAAAAAAAAGAGGTTCTGGACACTAGAGAAGTAACTGTGGTCAATTTTCACCCCAGTTCGATCCAGGGATGTCCCGATCCGGCTCTTTTATGTGTATCGGCCAGTATTGGATTCGGTTTCACGTGCTTTTGCGGCATCATTACACTTTACGGCGCCGTGAATCAAAACGCCGCCGTGTCGCCGTGCGGGAATTTTCACGACAACAAAACGAGAGTGAAACAGCGACGCAAACGCTGCAAACAAACAGTTTCTCCCGGAGGAACCAGCAGAGCCACTTTAACACCACCAGTTTGACTCGTCACTTACAAAAGAATCACCCGGACGAGTTTGAGATTTACAGCAGCAAAACACTGGAGGAGGAGTTTCACAGAAGGCTGGTGAGGCTTTTGACATCTAATGGACTTTTTGGAGCAAAGGTACGAACTTCCTTCATGACACGACATTACAGAGATGGAGCCGGAGCTATAAAACAAGGTACTGGATCGGTATCAGAAAGAGCACTCCTTAAATAAATAAATCGGATCGGAAGCTAAAACATCTCGATCGGGACACGTTTAGTTCTGTCCCTGTGCAGTTTTACAGTCGCACTAAACCCAGTGAGCTCAGGCAGAGGACGGGGAGCTGAGGGAGGATGTCACATGTTAAACAAATAAATAGAAACACTCTGTTTACAAAGGAACGTCTGTGTCTGTCCCAGAGGCCGAATAAAGACGAGGACTGAGTGAAAGTGACGACACCCACAGCGCTCGGCTCAAGTCAAATGAAGCTCGGGAATTTCACTTTGTGGCATTATTTTAATATTTATTAGGATCCGGAATTTGCTTTAGCATCAAGATCCAGGGATTAGTCATCTGCTTCATTTGTATTTATTTATTTAATACAAAAACAGTGCATATTGACCAACAGGACGACTGTATAAAACGCCAGAGTTGCCAAGAGGCTGTTTTCCTCTGTCGTCCTTTGCCAGATGTACAGAAGCACCGGCGGGAAAGTCATCATTAAAAATCTGCAAAATGTTTACGTAATAAAATTTTTTGACAAATAGTCCAGACGACAGCACAAATATTAAAACGAGTGAAAAAGGTTAGAAGGAGAACATAATAGTGATAAACAGAATAGCAAGAACAGTCAGCAAGATATGTCACGGTTGTATGGATGTGTCATTGCTCTGCCTGGAATGTTCCACAGTGTGGCATTAAACGTTTTATAACTCAAATATACCTATAAAAACAGGCGTTCTGGCTGTGAGCGGGGTCGCCTCTCCACAGATCTGACCTGTAACTCTCCACGATGAAAGGTTTAATGCCGTACTTAGGGCCAATGATTTTCCCCGATCGTGGAAAAAGGACGTAAAACGTGGAATAGTCAGCGTGAAACTTTTATTTATACATTTCTTTATTTTTGCCCAAAGATCGACGTGAATTCTTTAAAATATTTAAAAAAAAAACACTTAAAACTGATAATCGATGTGTAGCAGACGTCTTTTTCTGGTTTTGGTGTAGGTATAGAGGCCAACGCTGAACCCATAGACCGTATGCACCTCCTCCCGCTTCCTCCTGTGCTCCTCTAAACCAGAACTGAAACCTGGACTAAGCCAGGTCTAAACCAGGTCTAAACCAGGTCTAAACCAGGTCTAAACCAGGTCTAAACCAGGTCTAAACCAGGTCTAAACCAGGAATAAACCAGGTCTAAACCAGGTCTAAACCAGGTCTAAACCAGGTCTAAACCAGGTCTAAACCAGGAATAAACCAGGTCTAAACCAGGTCTAAACCAGGACTAAACCAGGTCTAAACCAGGTCTAAACCAGGTCTAAACCAGGTCTAAACCAGGAATAAACCAGGTCTAAACCAGGTCTAAACCAGAACTAACACCAGGACTAAACCAGGTCTAAACCAGGACTAAACCAGGTCTAAACCAGGAATAAACCAGGTCTAAACCAGGTTTAAGACAGGTCTAAACCAGGTCTAAACCAGGTTTAAGCCAGGTCTAAACCAGGTCTAAACCAGGTCTAACCCAGGTCTAACCCAAGTATAACCCAGGTCTAAACCAGGTCTAAGCCAGGAGTAAAACCAGGACTAAGCCAGGAGTAAATAAGGTCTAAGACAGGTCTAAACCAGGAATAAACAAGGTATAAAACCAGGACTAAGCCAGGACTAAACAAGGTCTAAGCCAGGTCTAAACCAGGAATACACCAGGTCTAAACAAGGTATAAAACCAGGTCTAAGCCAGGTGTAAACCAGGTCTAAACCAGGAATAAACCAGGTCTAACCCAGGTCTAAACCAGAACTAACACCAGGACTGAAACCTGGACTAAGCCAGGTCTAAACCAGGTCTAAACCAGGTTTAAACCAGGTCTAAACCAGGTTTAAGACAGGTCTAAACCAGGTCTAAACCAGGTTTAAGCCAGGTCTAAACCAGGTCTAAACCAGGTTTAAGCCAGGTCTAAACCAGGTTTAAACCAGGTCTAAACCAGGTTTAAGACAGGTCTAAACCAGGTCTAAACCAGGTTTAAGCCAGGTCTAAACCAGGTCTAAACCAGGTTTAAACCAGGTCTAAACCAGGTCTAAACCAGGTCTAAACCAGGACTGAAACCTGGACTAAGCCAGGTCTAAACCAGGTCTAAACCAGGTCTAAACCAGGTCTAAACCAGGTCTATGCCAGGTCTATGCCAGGTCTACACCAGGTCTACGCCAGGTCTATACCAGGTTTAAACCAGGTCTAAACCAGGAATAAACCAGGTCTAAACCAGGTCTAAACCAGAACTAACACCAGGACTGAAACCTGGACTAAGCCAGGTCTAAACTAGGTCTAAACCAGGTTTAAACCAGGTCTAAACCAGGTTTAAGACCGGTCTAAACCAGGTCTAAACCAGGTTTAAGCCAGGTCTAAACCAGGTCTAAACCAGGTCTAAACCAGGTTTAAACCAGGTCTAAACCAGGTTTAAGACCGGTCTAAACCAGGTCTAAACCAGGTTTAAACCAGGTCTAAACCAGGTCTAAACCAGGTTTAAGACCGGTCTAAACCAGGCCTAAACCAGGTTTAAACCAGGTTTAAACCAGGTCTAAACCAAGTCTAAACAAGGTCTAAACCAGGTCTGAACCAGGTATAAACCAGGTCTAAACCAGGTTTAAACCAGGTTCAAACCAGGTTTAAACCAGGTCTAATCCAGGTCTAAACCAGGTCTAAACCAAGTCTAATCCAGGTCTAAATCAGGTCTAAACCAGGTTTAAACCAGGTCTAATCCAGGTCTAAACCAGGTCTAAACCAGGTCTAAACCAGGTCTAAACCAGGTCTAAACCAGGTCTAAACCAGGTCTAAATGAGGTCTAAAACCAAACAAGAATTTGCAGGAGGTGGTTGCTTCATTCATGTAGTTTTAAAAAGCATCAATATCAAGTAATCCAAAGTATTCAGATTACATTACTCACTATAAGTAATTTAATGGATTACGTTACAACTACATTTTGGGGTCTGTAATCTGTAATCTGTAGGGGATTACATTTTAAAAGTCGCCTTCCCGACACTATCAACAGAATTACCAAATGTGTTGCAATGAAACGGAATTCAAAATTTCTGAAACAGAAAATGTCAAATTTGGAAGTGGAAAATCATTGGCCCGACACACTGTGGAACATTCCAGACAAAGCAACAGGTGGAGGACGGACCCTCCACCAGGAAAGTGACAGAATGCACCTTTAAATCTAATGTACTGAGTGTGCTCTATCTGTAATGTACAGTAAAATATTGTGATGTGAGGGCCTGATGCCGCGGTAAAGCAGGGCACAGACTTCCAGACCGAACCTTAATGGGGTCCATGTTGACGAGGGGCTGGTTGTCGATGGCGGCGGGTCTCTGGGGGCAGAGCTGGGGCAGGTGGCCGTTGGGGGCGGAGAAACACTGGGGGTTTTCTGAGGCGTGATGAGGACGAGCGAAGCAGCTTTCGGACGCCGAGGAGGGGAGAGGACCCAGAGCTGCAGAGGAGGACACAGACAGTTTAAGAGTAAATACTCCACTTCAACATGACACGTTAGGCCAGGGGTCTCCAACCTGTAGCTCTCCAAAGGAGTTCTAAATTACAGAGACTGCGCTAAGAAATGGATTATAATTTATGTTTTATAGGTACCGAACAGGGATGGAACAATAACCGAATTATGGTCATATCGTATCGTCAATGGTCTCTCAATAATATCGTGGAGCATCACAATATATCGAATCCCAAGTCTCTTTGCTTAAATGAACAGTTCTGATGCAGAAATGGCTAAAAAACAAGAGGGAACTACATAGACCATGATCCTTTGCTCCGTTTCAGTGCAGACGACATGAAGAAATAACTGTTCTAAGCACTTTTACATCTTCATTCTTTGGGTTAAGTCTGTGAAGCATTTTTAGAGGAAAAAGTCGCAGATTCACAGTTTTTTATTGTAATAAATCTGGTCCAGTGAGATGTTTATGGTGAAAATATTGAACAGAGAGATTTGGATTCCGTTCCATCCCTAATCCCTCTTATTATGTAGAATATCATAATATCATGAACTTTAAATATCGTACCGTGAGGTTCAGACCGTGACAACATCGTATCGTAAGACTTCGATATCGTTATATCACTCGTATCTCACTGTTCCCCATCTGAGGTTTTCCTGTGCTCAATTTCTCGTGACCGTTAAAAGAAGCAGCTCTTTGGAAAGGCTGGAGACCTCTGGGTCAGACTGATCATTTTTCTAGAACATGTTAAGATTTAAAGATGCACTGTGTAACTTTCCACCTGCTTGTTTTTAGGGATATGTCATTTCTGTGCTTAGAATGTTCCGCAGTGTGACATTAAAACAGCTCCACTTTACATTTATTCAATTACGGGCGGTTTTAGAGCTCAAAAATATCTAGAAAAACAGACGTTCTGACCGTGAGCGGGGGTCGCCTCTCCGCAGATCTGACCTGGAACTGGGTCTGGTTTGGTCTCCGTGAAGATAGAAAGGTTTAAAGCCGTACTGCGGAACTTTCCAGACAAACCAAACCCTCCACCAGAAAAATAACACAATGCACTTTTAATATTTTACCAAAAAAAAAAGAGTTGTTCGGTCTTTTGTTGTTCGAGTGAAGTTTATAATTTGACTTATGACACATGTACAGGTAATTTCCTAACTGTTACCTAGCAACCATAATGCTAATAAGGGTCAAAACTTGTCGATATTGCACAATAGTTATGATAAATAACAAATAAAAATAAAGACAACACCTTTATTTTGCATAAAGGTTTAAACTGTTAGAAACTGTCCTTCCTTGTGTGGAAATGATTATAAATTCATGACATAAATATTGTGTTTTACAACTCTTTTCCCATAAACTGTCACTTATCTGATAACTAAATATTATGAGAAATATCGATCACAGGTTTTATCCACCAAACCATGAAAGAATCAGAAGAATGAAGAATGAAATGCACAGACAGAGAGAGAGAAGAGAGAAAGAGAAGGAGAGAGAGAGTGAGAGAGAAGAATGAAATGCATAGACAGAGAGAGAAGAGAGAAAGAGAAGGAGAGAGAGAGTAAGAGAAGAATGAAATGCACAGACAGAGAGAGAAGAGAGAAAGAGAAGGAGAAATAGAGTGAGAGAAAAGAATGAAATGCACAGACAGGAAGAGAGAAGAGAGAATGAGAAGGAGAAATAGAGTGAGAGAGAAGAATGAAATGCACAGACAGAGAGAGAAGAGAGAAAGAGAAGGAGAGAGAGAGAGAAGAATGAAATGCACCAACAGAGAGAGAAAAGATAAAGAGGAGAGAGAGTAAGAGAAGAATGAAATGCACAGACAGAGAGAGAGAAGAGAGAAAGAGAAGGAGAAATAGAGAGAGAAGAATGAAATGCACAGAGAGAGAAGAGAGAAAGAGAAGGAGAGAGAGAGAGAAAAGAATGAAATGCACAGAGACAGAAGAGAGAAAGAGAAGGAGAGTGAGAGAGAAGAATGAAATGCACAGACAGAGAGAGAAGAGAGAAAGAGAAGGAGAGAGAGAGAGAAGAATGAAATGCACCAACAGAGAGAGAAGAGAGAAAGAGAAGGAGAGTGAGAGAGAAGAATGAAATGCACAGACAGAGAGAGAAGAGAGAAAGAGAAGGAGAGAGAGTAAGAGAAGAATGAAATGCACAGACAGAGAGAGAAGAGAGAAAGAGAAGGAGAGAGAGAGTAAGAGAAGAATGAAATGCACAGACAGAGAGAGAAGAGAGAAAGAGAAGGAGAGAGAGTAAGAGAAGAATGAAATGCACAGACAGAGAGAGAAGAGAGAAAGAGGAGAGAGAGAGTAAGAGAAGAATGAAATGCACAGACGAAGAGAGAAGAGAGAAAGAGAAGGAGAATGAGAGAGAAGAATGAAATGCACCAACAGAGAGAGAGAAGAGAGAAAGAGAAGGAGAGAGAGAGTGAGAGAGAAGAATGAAATGCACAGACAGAGAGAGAAGAGAGAAAGAGAAGGAGAGAGAGTAAGAGAAGAATGAAATGCACAGACAGAGAAAAGAGAAAGAGGAGAGAGAGAGTGAGAGAAGAATGAAATGCACAGACGGAGAGAGAAGAGAGAAAGAGAAGGAGAATGAGAGAGAAGAATGAAATGCACCAACAGAGAGAGAGAAGAGAGAAAGAGAAGGAGAGAGAAGAATGAAATGCACCAACAGAGAGAGAGAAGAGAGAAAGAGAAGAAGAGTGAGAGAGAAGAATGAAATGCACAGACAGAGAGAGAGAAGAGAGAAAGAGGAGGAGAAATAGAGAGAGAAGAATGAAATGCACAGAGAGAGAAGAGAGAAAAGAGAGAAGAATGAAATGCACAGACAGAGAGAGAAGAGAGAAAGGGGAAGAGAGATGAACGAAAGGAGGAAGAAAGAGAGAAAAGAAAAGAATGAGGGAGTCCACATTATTGGACAGGTGAACGCGTGATGTCCGGTGTGTTTTCTGCTCTCGTTCGCACTGACTCGTCTCTGTGGCCTCGGAGGCGCTGCTCAGCGTGTCCGGGGACCTCTCCTCTGAAGGACTGACGGAGCTCTGAGGGCTCCACGCTCCTCTGCCGTCGGCCTCCGGACAGACAGGGGGCGCCGTGGAGCGGAGGGAGGACAGGACGGAGGGCTGTTCCACCACGATCCCCTTCTGCTCCTGAAAGAGAAGAGCCAGGCAGAGGCTGTGGTAAGTAAAGAAAAGTGCTGTGCGGGCAAAAACTCACAACTATTAGGAGCTTAGGTAGAAAAATACTGTTTATCCACATTATTCCGGATGGTTTTTGCTTTGTTTTTTTAAATTAAAGACAGTAGAATCTAACATTTAACAAAACCTGCCCACGCCTTCCCCTCAAATACACACACATACACACATTGAATGAAATAAAACAAAAGTAATGTGGTAGAGGAGCAGAACCGCACAGCCAGCCCCCCTTGGATTTATATTTCTGGCCAATTTATAATTTAATCTCCCTTTCTCTCTTTTTAATTTTTTTATTCCAGAAGTTTCCGTGGGCGTCGCCGCCATCGTCATTCGAGTTGTATTATTTTGTATGGGGCCAATCTTCACAGTAAATAAGTTAAATACAGACAATAAAGCTGTTTTAAAGCCTCCCTGAAAATCCGTGCGGTGTGACTTGTTGGTTCACGTGAAAATATAACATTTTACTCAAATGAAGCGACTTTATGTCATGTTTAACCCCTTAACACCTGAATTTATAGAGATTTATATAGTTTTGTGTGTGTGTTTGGCTTTAAGTAGACGGTAAATTCAGTTAAGATTATTAAATTGACTATAGCAAAACAATACAAATAGAAATTTGTGTATGCTGCAAATTTGCGACAACTAGAAACAAGTGCTGGCCAAAGGTTCCACATCTGCACCAACGGCTCTGGGGGAAATGCGGCCGCCGTCTCTGCTTATATCTTGATCCGAACGGTTAAAGGGTTAAGATGCAAAACGTTTCCCAAATTCTCCACTGACATAAACGGGACTCTGACGATTCAGGAGCGTTTAGTAAGAAAAGTGGGCGAGGGGGAATACGGTGGATACAGAGACCTTTTTCACAACGGCAGGAAAAGCTGTGATGTTGTTCAGTTAATGCTTTTCTTTTTCCCTGTGGAAAAGTGTGGCATATTTTTCACCAGCTGCATAAATCTGCCCCAACGGCAAATCTTCATCCAACAAGGTCGGCAAAGAACAACTTCTGTCCATGAAGAATTTATCCACAATGACCAAGAAAGACGAAAGCTTAAAGGAAATGACGAGCGTTCCCACTGAGATTACAAGTTTCTTTTTCAAGGGAGTCCTGGCCACGCACACTCCACTTTCACACGAGGCAATGTGGGTGCAGTGTTTTAAGCAGAACTAAGTAACTTCAGCGGTAGAGCTCCCCCTACAGGTCACCCCCTCCCCCACCGCTCATCTGCGCTCACGTTTTCGGGTTTTTTTTTTTTTTGCTCTCACGTTTGTTTACATAAAGCCTGTGTCTGCAACAGTGTCTCAGGTGGGTCATGTTTTTTACTCTGTGTAATGGTGATTGATTTCAAACTTATACATAAGCTTGTAAAAATATACGTACGAGCGCATGACATCGCGGCTCCCGGAGCGCCGCGGCTCCCGGAGCGCCGCGGCTCCCGGAGCGCCGCGGCTCCCGGAGCGCCGCGGCTCATAGCGCCCGGAGCTCGTCAGTACAGGGTGTGTTGTAGCTCTGTAGCTGTGTGTAGCTGAAGTGTGGCAGAACAGAACAGACCCTGAGCTCAGATCCGGGTCGGCAGGAGCCAAGTTGCATGTGTGGTTTTTCCGCCCAGAGGCAGAGGCACCAGTGAACCCTTCAAACACCCCAAAATGTCACATGTGACCATCAGAGGGGCTTTAGAGGCATTTAATTAGGTAAAATGTTACTTAGTTCTGCTTTAAGGCCACAACAGCAGGTTTTTTGGGGTTTTTTTGTGACTGGCACCCCCTGTGGCACCTGGAATTCCCTGTGGTCCCATTCAAGTACTAACCAGGCCCTGCCCTGCTGAACTTCTGAGATCTGACGAGATCAGAGTTTGACAAATCTCTCAGTCTGTGCTAATATCGACATCACAAAATAGATTTTTAATTTTAATTGTAGAATCAGTCTGAGTGAACAAGTTCCTTCTGTTTTCTCCAGGACCAGAACGTTAGTGTCGCTCAGTCGTTTCACTGATGCTCGTCGTTGTTTCCTTTAAGTTTTCGTCTTTCTTCCCTCGATCGTTGTGGGTAAATCCTTCATGGACAGAATCTGTTCTTTGTCGACCTTGTTGGGTGAAGATTTGGCGTTGGGGCAGATTTATGAACCTGGTGAAAAATATGTGACACTTTTCCACTTCCGGCCCTTGTGGAAAAACGTCTCTAACCTCTAAGAACGAGTCTCACTCACATATTTGACGTAGTCCTTCCACTGCTGCCACCACTGCATCGAGATGAGGAACCAGTTCTGCCCCTGCTGAAGCCCGTGTCTGCTCTCCCTCTCCAGCCAGCCCCTGCACGGCAACAAAACCGACAAAACAAACGATCAGAACACCACACACGTACACAGGCACGCGCAGGTTTAAGGAGTAAAGTAGGAACTCCGGACGGCAACATGAATTCTTGTTCTGTTTGAGAGTTCACAGAATCCCAGATACTCGACTGGTTGAAGAATCTCGACAGCGGAACAAGCAAAAAACAAAATCTAACTTTGGTTAAATCCAGCTGAGAGAAAATCAAACATCTTTCTCTGCACAAACACTGCACATTTTCCACAAACTAAATAGTCTGGATTTCTGTGCAAACAGTCTGAAGTACGTTCGTTTGGATGAAGCGTCCAAACGAACCAAAACAAACACACGCGTCCTTCAGACTATTCGCACTGAAATACAGACGATTTAAGTTTGTGAAAAATGTGCAGAGGGAAAAGCTTTTGAAGTGCGTTTGTGAAAGGAAAAATGATGTCTGATTTTCTCTCAATGGCCTCTATTCACCGGAAAACGTTTGGAAATCTGCGAATGACGACTTCCGGTGTAGTTCCCGACTCTGGGCATGTGATAAAACAATAAAAAAGTGGATTCAGCAGCAGCGTCTTCACAACCTGATAAAAAATTTCCATGGGGTCGGGACTCTAATTGCGTCTTTGAAAACACTTACAGACATTTATAGGCAATTTATAAAAGGAAAAGGAAAGAATACAATGTCATCTAGATGAAGAAAAATGGGACATTTTCGCAGTTTTCCCAGATTTTGTCAGAGTTACAACCGCCAAAAGAGCCCAAAGGAAGTCGTCAACCACATATTTCCAAACGTCTTCCGGTTTTGTGACGTAAGCATGAATAGGTTAGACCGGCACATCCAGGAACTTGACTCGTGAGAGACGTTCTCGCTTCCATTAATGCAATTTAGGGTCAATAAACGTAATTCCTACAGAACTCCTAGGTGTAGATAATCACTGACGGTGAAATATACGTACAAAAGCTTCATTCAGTTAATACGAAAACATGTCCCTTCAGTCTCCCTTGTACAAAGTTGTGCAGCAGCCTCACTCTGTGTCCAGAAGTGTCCGGACATAGATTCATATCTCATCGAGTCTCCAGGTAAGAAATTGTTTTCCTGTATTTTTGCCTTTATATTGTGTATTTGATTCACAGTTGACGCCTAGATTTCCGTTTTCTTTGGTCCTAGGGTTGGGACAGTATCCAAATTTTGATCCCGTTAAACCGTCTCAGCATTTTCCTTTTCCGGGTTTACGGTTTTACTGTGACTAATTATTTTGTGTCTTCCACCTAAACCCTTCAGAAACAGAGTCGCAGCTTTATATTTGAAGATGAGGCACGAGTTCTGATCAAACCAAACTTTGCGGCGCGTTCGATCGCATCAAGAGCTGTTTTTATCAGCGCTTATACCGTATGCAAATGAGCCGTGAGGTTTGAAGTTTGGTTTGTGTAAAACGTAAACAAATGTGCCAAAGCTGCATTAAACACATTATTCCTCAAAGTCTAGAGAGCAGTGGAAATGTAGAGCGGTGGAGAGGACCAATCACAGCCCTTATTGTCTGCGTCGTTTTGAGGCGTCGTTAGAAAGTTTCAGAGGTGCAGGTCGGTCGAGACAAACATGTTTTGATCCAGAACCATAAATTGTTCTTTACCGTCTCCTCCGTGAAAGTCTGACTTCGCCCTCGGGAACTTTCTCCTCTTCAGCCTCGTCCCCTCTCGACTCTCGGCTTCAATAAAACGTCTCCATCACAAACTTTTGGGCTCAGCGTCGCACAGGAAGCGTCAGTCAGGTTTTTTTCCTCTTCCTCGCTGTGTGTGGATGGAAATCTCCGAGCGGAACCACGTTTGAAGAGGAGAGAGAGCGGAGGGGAGGAAGTCCTGCTGTGGTTTTAGCTCCTGATGCAGATTTTTATAATGACGGTGATGAAACTGACACCTGTTTATACTTTCTGAGACTGCGGGACACCGGATTACCGCCAAACCCTCTTCATCTAGATGAAGAAAACTGGGGCCATTTTCTCACTTTTCCCAGAGTTACCATCACCGACAGAGCCCAGAGATAGGTCATCACCCGCATGTTTCTGAACGTCTCCTGATTTTGTGACGTAAGCCTGAGTAGAACCAACTGGATTTAACCAAAGTTTTATTTTTTTTGGCTCGTTTTGACCAATCAGATTCAAGTATTCGCCTTTTCCCTATCGTTTTCAGGGAGAGCCGTTACAGAGTGATAATGTGATAATGTGCAGATACACGTCAGGCCGGGGTGAGGCAGGTAAAGCTGTGCGTACCTGATAATTTGACCCTCTTCTTCGGGAGTGGCCGGTCTGAGGCCCAGAACTATGTGGCAAACCTGAACAGAGAGATTAAGCCGTTATAAACGTGTAATCAGTGCATAAATAAACACTACAGGACAGTTTCATTTAAACACATGTACCTGGAAAAGCAGGTTCAAGAACTCATTGGCCAGGGCACTTTTGACACTCCATATTTGGTAATCCTCTAAGGTCAGGTGACCCAGCTGTCAGGAAGTAACACAAAAACAAATTAGAAATAAAAATTCAAAATGCCCGAACTTTATTTAACCACATAAACGTTAAAAAACACTCACTTTAGTTGTATCGTGCATCTTCAGAATACTCTCCACTATCTCAGACTCACTGCTCTGTAACTCCTGAGGGAAAACAATAAAGATTAGAAACTACAGGTTATTTTTAAAATGCATTTTGTCACTTTATTGATTGACATTTTCAATTTAGAAAAAATAAATAAATAAATAAAGACAAAGAGAAGCTTATTTTTGGTTCCAAATAAACATTAAAATCCACTGTAAGCATCACGTACAATAAAACAAATGAATAATAATTAAATAAAAAAATAAATAAATGTAAATTAAAATTCTACATGACTTACATAACAAAATCTAATAAAAATATATATAAATAAAGTTGTTTAATAATAACAACAATAATAAATAAATAAATAAATAAAATACATATAAAATAAAAAAAATAAAATAAAAAAATAAAAAATAAAAAAACATACACAAACATAATGGGATATACATATGCAAAAAAGTACAGAATATAAATGTCCACAGCACTATGTAACTTTTTTATTCAGGGTCTGTCATCTTGTTGCTATGGATACATCATTGCTCTGGAATGTTCCACAGTGTGACATTAAAGAGCTCCACTTTACATTTATTCACTTACAGGTGGTTTTACAGCTCAGAAATACCGAGAAAAACGGGCGTTCTGACTGTGAGCGGGGGTCGCCTCTCCACAGATCTGACCTGGAACTCGCTCTGGTTTGGCCTCCGTAAAGACAGAAAGGTTTAATGCCGTACTGCGGAACATTCCAAATAAAAGAATAATAATAATAATAATCTCCGTGGAGAAAAGCGTTTGACGGATCCTCCAGCAGAAAAGTCACTCGGCGTTTACAGAAAAGCGAGAGTCTCACCGGGAGCGTGTCTGTGCGATTGTCTTTCCAAACTTCCAACAAGGCCACGACCATCTCATGGAGCTCATCCCGAGACAAAACCCCGTCTTTATCAACGTCGAATACCTTAAAACAGACTGAACACACACACACAAACACACACAGAGGAGGAAACATGTGAGAAATACAACCAGATCTACCTATAGACATACACTGCATCTGTTTGCTGTATAATCTCTGACCTGTGGATCATTCGGTTATAATTTGGACATTTTAAATCACAGAAAAAAACACACAAATCGGTCTATCTCTAAAAATCTATTATTGGAAAACTATTATTTACTATTATTTGGAACCGTCCATCCATCCATCCATCCATCTTCTCCCGCTTAATCCGGCTGGGTCGCGGGGCAGCTTGCTGCCCAATCCTCATAGCACCTGACCCCCCTATGAACCCCTCTGCAGGTGGTGAGCCCACAGGAGGGTATTTGGAACCGCCGGTTATTTATCAAAATATCCTCCTGCACCCAGCTCTGATTTGGTATTTTACGGTACGTTATTTTCTGTGAATTCGGCATTTTCGAAACAATAAAAGAGTAACGCGGTGATCTAAATCTGTTATGTTTTTGGTAAATAATAGTGCAAAAGAAGCAAACGTGCTCACATTTCTGCCTCTCTGCGACGGGCCCTCTGCAGCACGCCGACAGGCCGCAGGAAATCTCCTTAAAGTCGATGTGATTGTCCCGATTCTCGTCGAAGGCGTGAAACAAACCTGCACCACAAAGATACACAAATACATGATATTTATAGAGACGTGTTGGTGTAATTAAAAACATTTATAATAACAGGAGACAACAGTACACAGAAGTAGTATTAATGGCAATACTCTGCAATAAATCATGTTTAATAGATTTGTTACATGGGTTGGAAGGTGTGACGGTGGTGGTAGTAATAGCAGAAGTAGCAGCAGAAGTAGTAGCAGTAGCAAGGCCCAACCGATATGATACCAATACAATTCAAACTGGAGCTGCCAATAGCCGATTTAATCGCTAATATAATTGCAGATATATTTATGATGTAAAAATTCACTGTAAATCTTCAATTGTTTATAAAATTTAGGTTTGGCTCTATTGGATTTTCAGTCGGGTTTATTTAAGCAACATTTCTTGTTCTTCTGCCTCTTTATGTCATATTTAAAGACAGTCGCTCGGCCTAATGGTGTTTTTGTACGATATTCTAGCCTGTAAAGAAAGTGCTGTAAGTAAACTACTGCTATTAACCTTTAGCGGTAAATGCGTGTGCACCGTGGTAATTAATGATCTGCTAAATGCTGATAATTCACACCTCTATCCACAGCTCATTTCCATATCAGTGTGTGTCCAGTAACATATATACGGCCACTATAGTCACTTTACAGTCGCTGACAGAAGAGAAAACAGCCTGTTTATGTGTGCGAGCTACAGCAGCTAATCGCTAACCAATGAGAAAGAACCAAAACGAGCTTCAAAACCGACACATTTCAACACTCAGCCTCACACAGACTCCTCTCAGATCAGCACTAAGAACTGTCCTTTAGTCCAGACTCACACTGAGCGGCCGCAAAAACAACAGAATCTCAGTGTTGTGCAGGTGGATCTGTGGCTGCGGCTGTAAACAAACGCACATGGTGATGCGTTCAGGGGCGGGACGGACACAGACAAATGACTCCTCAGATAAATCCTGATGTGGAGCCACATATCAGGACATTTATCTGTCTGTAAACTGGATTAAATGGACAGAATATAGAGTCTGAGCTTTAGAACGAGGTAAAACATCCACATGGAATATCGGCCCAGATCGGCAAGATTTAGGCCGATATGTTTCCAAGAGCCCATATTGGCCGATATATTGGTTGGGCCCTAAGTAGTAGTAGTAGCAGTAATGTTTTCATTCATATTACAGTCGTAGTAGCAGCAGTAGTACTAGTAGCAGTAGTAGTAGTAGTAGCAGGAGCAGTAGAAGTCAGTCATTTCATTTTGCAGTAAAAGCACAGTTAGTTTCAAACAGAGTAATTAATTTATCCTGGAGAAAAATACAAATCGATCTTTATTTGTCATAAAAAAGAAGTGACAGTAAACATGAACATTTTTACAACCCCGTCCTTGTGTAAAATGACAGAGAAACATTTCATTCTTTCACTGTTACATTCTAAACATGATCGTACCTTCACTGAGCGAGGCGTGGATGGGAGGAGACACCAGAGGCACAAACGTTTCTAAATCGAAGCGTCCTGTTCTGGACTGAGCTTTCAGCAGCCAGTACCTCTTCTCCAGGTCGATGATGTCTGCCTCCTCCACTGGAAAAAACACAGAAAGAGACGAGAGAAGGATGAGGACAGTCAAAAATACACACAAATGAACATAAAAAACACAGAAATAAAGAAAAACAAGTTGAAGGGCAGTCAAAAATATACACAAATGAACATAAAAAACACAGAAAGAGAGGAGAGAAGGTGAGGGGCAGTCAAAAATACACACAAATGAACATAAAAAACACAGAAAGAGACGAGAGAAGGTGAGGGGCAGTCAAAAATACACACAAATGAACATAAAAAACACAGAAAGAGACGAGAGAAGGATGAGGACAGTCAAAAATACACACAAATGAACATAAAAAACACAGAAAGAGACGAGAGAAGGTGAGGCATAGTCAAAAATACACACAAATGAACAGAAAAAACACAGAAATAAAGAAAAACAAGTTGAAGGGCAGTCAAAAATATACACAAATGAACAGAAAAAACACATAAAATATACATATATAAACATAAAAAACACACAAAAACACACGAGAGCCAGAAAAAATAAAACGACTTAAATGACTGGCCTCAAAAATGTAAGGTACACTTTACAGATTCCTCATGAGAGAAAACAAAATGACCCATCCTAAAGTGTTTTTTTAGTTAAACCCGCATTTGACCCAAACTTCTGTGTCTCTGGACCGATCACGATCTCCACTTTGGTCGATGAGGCGAGTGTACTTTGATGGACAGGTGAACAGCCGATCGTGTGGCAGTGAGAGCGCGTGGATCTGACGAGGGTTTAAGGCTGTTTTGTTCAGGAAAAAGCAGTGAGGCCCACAGCGAGTCTCGGTTTCCTCACGAGTCCTCAAGTTTCACAAGTTCTGACTTAAATCTGCACAGTTTGACTAAAAGTCCAGTGTTTCATCCTCTCTGTCTCTCTGTGTGCGGTGGAAGAAGATCGAATGGAAACTTGAGATCGATCAATATGGGGAAAAATAAACTGTGATTCTTTTTCCCCCCCATATCGCCCAGACCTAGTTCAATCCATCCTTCAGTGTCTCTTGGTTAAACATACATTTGTCACACTGTGGTCCAAAGCAAGAAAAATGATCTGACGAAGGCTGTTTGCCAAAACGTTATTTAAAATTTTAAAAAAGCTTTTAGACATCGGCCATCCGAGTGCGCTTTTTCCACTTTTAAACCTGCATTTGACCCATACTTCAGTGCTCTGGGGCTCAGTATTTACTTTACAATTATCTATATTCTTTTTTCATTCTGTTATTTATTTGTTGCAGCTCAGGCCTGTTAATGACACTGTATATTCAAAGTGGTTTTCCTGGTATTTTCGAGCTTTACCGTTATCGTGTCAGTGGCATTAAGTAGTTTCAATTTGATCATTTATCGCAGTTTGTCTCTGTAGCAAAATGTTGTGCTTCAGAAACAGCTCTTGTGACAGGTCTGTGCGCGTGTTTTGGTCTGATGGGGGAGAGAGGAAACCCAGACACAGGGAGAACATGCAAACTTTACTTAAAATGTGTAATACTAAATAATGAAATTCTCATTCATAATATAACACTGAATTAATTAAAAAGAATATAATAATTTTAAATAATGAAGTGATGATTAAATCCATAAATATACAATCTGATAAAAGAACATGATAATACAAAAGGAATAGGAATAGTTAGGGCTGTAACGATATCAAACTTTCATGATACAGTCACGGTCTGAACCTCACGATACGATATTTATTGCAATATCGTGGGAAAACTCACGATATTACGATATTCTACAGAATAACAAGACTGACTCTAAAACGCTTTGACCAGTTCATTTGGTACATTTATTGTCATTAGGGATGGAACGAAATCCAAATCTCTGTCCGATATTTTCACCATAAACTTCTCACCAAACCAGATTTATTACAATAAAAACTGTGAATATTCAACTTTTTCCTCTAAAAATGCTTCACAAGACTTAATCCACAGAATGAAGATGTAAAAGTGCTTAGAACAGTTATTTCTTCATGTCGTCTGCACTGAAACGGAGCAAAGGATCATGGTCTATGTAGTTCCCTCTGTTTTTTTTAGCTATTTCTGCATCAGAACTGTTCATTTAAGCAAAGAGACTTGGGATTCGATATATTGTGATGCTCCACGATATTATCCTTGTTACATCCTTACAAAATATGCACGATCAAAAGAATAAAACAAGAAATTATGGAGTGAAAGAAAACTATATGCCGCATATGGACACGTGCAGCCAAGTGTATTTGTACTTTTATATGCACTTTCCCACCTTAAAATGTAATAAAAAAAGAAGATGATTTAAAAAAGAAGATGCAAACTCCACACAGAAGTCCAGCATGGTGGAGTGTAACGGTGTGCGCCGTAACCTCTTTGTCTCGGGTGTTTTTCCTGCAGCAACGCAGCCGCAGACGCTGATTCAGCCTCGGCTCGTGGAATCATAAACATGTTTCTGACTCCTGCCCCGGTGATCTGCGCCTTTAGCCTTTAGCGTTTAGCGCGGCGACGCTAATCCAGGGCTTTGGGTAATAGGATTCACACACGGCCTCGGGCTGCGGCACAGACACCGGAATATGACAAAAACACAAACACAGGGGGCGGTACTGAGGCGCTTCACCGCGTTTTTCCGAGTATCTGGAAACCTCCCAGGGCTTCTGTGCATCATATTTTTACATTTTACTTGTAAATTTATGTAACGTTATTGTTTGTGAAGTGTTATAATTAAAAATGTGTTATTTATAGTGTTGTCACGATACTAAAACTAACTCCCAACTGATTATATTTATATTTTTTACACAATATTGTAATTTCTGACACAAAATAACAGCATTTGTTTATTACGCCAACATAATTCTGATCAAACTCCAGAGGAAACTGTTCAGGAAAGATCAGATTTTATTATCTACTGTCTAGTTTTGACACTAATTTTACCATTTTCTTTTGATAACCCGACTGGAATGTTCCACTTTATGGCATTACATTTGGACTGAAATAAACCTTTAAATAAAAATAGAAAGAGATGCACAATTACACACACCAAGATGTGTCATTTTCCATGTGTGTGAGAATTAACTCCACTTAGAGCGACTTTTTCCCTCGTTATAAACACACACAGTCAGAGGAGTCGACCATCTTGACTCACTTCACTCTTTGGCAAAGTTTGGCTCCATCAAAATGGACGGAGCGCATGAGTTTGGGGAAAACAAAGTTCCTGTTGGACACTCGTTTTGCTCCCGTCATCACACAGCGTGAGTGTGACGTAGGATAAAGCCGCAGAAATGTACGGAAACCTCTATGTCTGCACTTTCAGAGGGGAAAAGGACGTTTCCGTCTTTTACACTTACAAAGTTCTGTGGTTATAGAAACATGTTCCTCTGAGTCGTGGACGATACCGTAGGTCTTGGAGGATTAATACATTCTCATTATAACATGTCACCAGCGCCTTGTTTTACCGTCACTGTTGTTTATTCACCCGCTCTGTCAGGCCTGAATGTTACGATGATCAAAATTATTCACCAATATAAAAGTTTAACAAAATTACGTCCCTGAGTTTTTGTCTGCGTTTCATTTGCCTCATTATAGCAGCTCAACCCGACGAGCCTGTGTGATCAACAGAATTATCACATGTGCTACAGAAAAGAGAACATATATTTTTTAACGTGAAACAATGAAACGGAAATGAAACGGAATTCAACATTTCTGAAAAGGAAAATTTCAAGTTTTGAAGCAGAAAATCATTGGCCCTCTGTATGTACGTTAGGGATTTAACGATATTCGATATAACGTCACGTGTTGACATTTGTTTTTGTCCAAAGGGAAACAGTCGTTGCAGTTTCCTCCTGAAAACCAACAAGAAAACAGCTCCACTCACTTTTTATTTTACATTGATAAACCCGGGAATGACAAGGATATTAACTTTTAAATACTTTAGAATCACTTTTGGCTTTTCATCAGCTTTAATTAAATGCTCATATACGCACGCAGCGTATTTCTCATAAATCTCATAAGTTTTAGTCAGAAAATGGTCTGTTGAGACATTTCTCTGTAGTTTCAGTGTTCATGGTTTACTGTGTGAATGCAGCGAGGGAACAGACAGACTCAGGAGGAAATGAAAAGAAATTATCATCACAAAAGGAAAAGTCTGATAGTGTAACTCCCCTACAGCCTGTATTAAGAGTAGAGGCCGTATTATGAAGTGAATAAGTGGATTTATTGAGTTAATATACAGTACATAACACCTCACACGTATATATATGTATGTGTAGACGTGATGATATCATTTTCTGTATAGAATGAAACAGAAATGTTCACTTTACTCAAACACAAACATACAAGGAGTAAAATCAGAGAAAAGATCATTTTGCAGAGGTCTCTAAATTCTTTCCAGAACTGTAATTAAAAAATATTATAATTTTAAATAATGAAGATTAACTCAATAAAAGAATATGATAATAAAAAGGAATTATGCATGATCAAAAGAATAATAAAAGAAATTATAGAGCGAAATAAAACTATACACACTATATGGACATGTGATGCTGATGATGAAACATGTGCAGCGACGTATATTTGTACTTTTATACACACTTACTCGCCACACTCTGGACACTCTGTTCCAAACAAATGAACTAAACCATGTCACACAGAAACTACAGCAGTGCAGTAGTTGCACAGTAATGTGTGTAATGTTTCATGAACATCACAGTTTTATTATATTATATGAGTCTGACATCTTATGTATTAGTGAATATATTTCTCGACTGTTTTCTATGTATTTATTGTATAGTAATTTTTACTGTTGTTTTTAGGTGGACAGTATCTGCTGTCAAGGGATGAAAAACAGCCTTTGGCTAATTCTGGCATATTTACAGAAATGTTGATTAATATGCACTGTCCCTGAATTAAATCAATACATAAATATTATACTCAGTAGCAGAAAAAAATTACATGAGATTTTTAAAAACATATCGATATCGTGACCCGTGTATCGAGATATGCATCGAATCATGGGAAAACCATATGCATCCCAAGTGTGTGTGTGTGTGTGTGTGTATATGTGTGTGTGTGTATATGTGTGTGTGTGTCTGTGTGTGTGTGTCTCTGTGTATAGTATGTCCAGTACTGTAGTTATGTGTATGAGTGTGTGTGTATGTGTCTGTATGTGTGTGCGTCTCTGTGTATAGTATGTCCAGTGCTGTAGTTATGTGTATGAGTGTGTGTGTATGTGTCTGTGTGTGTGTGCGTCTCTGTGTATAGTATGTCCAGTACTGTAGTTATGTGTATGAGTGTGTGTGTATGTGTCTGTATGTGTGTATAGTATGTCTCCAGTACTGTAGTTATGTGTATGAGTGTGTGTGTATGTGTCTGTATGTGTGTATAGTATGTCCAGTACTGTAGTTACATAAACATGCCCCTGTTTCCCTGAGCTGGTTTCTCAGTAACTCGTTAAAACTCAGATTGTGGATCAGTCGGGCAGAGTTCATTATGTCATAAGAACCGGGTCAAAGGTCGACTGGATTTTCCTGCCGTAAAACACGCATCATAAAAGGTGAGAGGGCAAACGCCGCTCAGGCCAAACAGAAACACCGGGTTTAACAACGTGTAAATTCACTGTTTATCCGTCAGCTTCATATCTGCGGAATTCCTGAATCTATTCACATGAAACAAAAACGGGCTCAAAGTTCAGCCTCTTCTGCGTCGGGAATCACAACAGCTTCACAAAGCGCAGCCGATATTCGACCCCAAAGACGTGAGTGTTGTCGGCTGAAAGGATTTTAAGACGTAACATTAATACGACGAGTTTAAGAAGGATCAAAAGTTTGGAGATTTCTTTCAAGATCTGGAGATTTCTTTCAAAAACCGATAATCTTCCACAGAGTTAATTAAATAATCTGCAACCCTTATTAAAACAGTAACCTACAGATCGATAGATAGTAAATAGATTAATGAAATGATTAGTAAATGTGCTTAATAAGTTTCAGTTTAGTGTAGATATTAGGGTGGTTCCTTATATGGGGTCAACATTTAAAGTCGGAGGAAATTGCACGGCCCGTCCCCTCCACTGGTTCCACTTGATATAAAAACTATTTCTGTAAAATATGTTTTATTCTAAACAAAAATTCAGGTATGCTCAATGCAAATGAAGTTTTACATAATGGACTCTGAACACTGTAATAACAAAAACAATACAAAAGCTCTCAAATACGCAATAAAGTCATCAAGAGTAACATTTCTGTGCTAATTATCTTGTTTTTGACTCTCAACAAGTGCAATTTGAGTTCTCTCGACTTCTTTTACTTTCGTTTTTCAGCACCACTTGGAGGATGAATTGCGTTTGTTCCTCTGATTTTGTCCTCGCTATACTCCTGAATGACGGCTACACTTCTCTCTGCTCTGTCATTCCTAACGCAAAGTTTCCCGACGGTTCTGCTGCAGCGTGGCTCACCTGCAGCTCTTCGCCCAATCAGCCCCACTACCTAGGCCCCGCCCACACTCGTGCATATTCGAGTCGTTTTCGTTGTGGATGTAGTGTTCGTCCACACTGATCCGATGGAAAATGGCTCCGGAGATAGAACAATCTGGATACGCAGCTCCCACGGATTCGCCTGAGCACGGATCTGATCTGGGGCTGTGTGCATGAAAACGCTGAAACGCTGATGTAAGAGCTCTAGCTGCTGTTCTTATTGGACCACACGTCACTGTGACCAGCACCTTTCTGATTCGCCGGGTTCGTGACATCGGGCATGTGACGCTAAAACAGTTTAAACAAACCCGAGACAAACGGGAAACGGCGTCGGTCCACGAAAAGACTTTTCACACGGTCATCTTCCTCAGCTTGAAATCAGCTGCTGCAACTTCCATAAAACTACAGCAACTTCAGACACGGAGCTCCACTTCTTTGTTTTTACTGCCAGAGTGGTGTTGAGGTGATGTGACGCCAGCCTGGTCATGTGACGAGCGTTTCTGGCGATTCAGACACGACGTGTGTGGTAGATAGAGAGGAAATGTGTTAGTTTAATAAGTGTCAGTTCAGTGTGGATATAAAACACAGCAGGCCGCTACACATTACAGGATTTTACAGTCTGAAGTGATTTTTAAACGTGCAACAAAAAGCTCACGCCACAGACACGAGGAAAATCTGGTGAGACTTAAACTCTCTGATCACAAATACTGCAGCAGGATACGTCTGCAGACCACAGGATATAAAGCTGTGAGCGCCAATTCCTGATGAAAATGATTATTCAGAATCAAACTTAATCCTGAAGTGAGTGAGTTTATTCTGATTTTAAAGCCAAATGAATTTCTTCTTCTTCTTCTTCTTCTTCTTCCTGGATCATGTAAATGTTTCTTCTTCTTCAAAATAATCCCGGTGGTTGGTGCTCGTTGGCTCGTCCTTCGATCCGGCTCCTCCAGTCGTCTCTTGGGACTTTCCTCCACGTCTCTTTGGATTTGTGAGCGGGATGTGGGAGTGGGCTGAGGTGTGGCAGCCTCAGACTCAGTTTGTCTTCTTCCTCCTTCTCCCACACTCTTCCCTTCTCCTCCTCAGCTCACAGACGGAAAGCCTGAGGAGAGAATTCTCCAGCTGCTGCTTCATTATCATCGGAACCACTGCGGAAAAAGTTTGGATCATGTTTGTGTCGGCGGCGAAACGACAAACCGAGATGACAGAAAAGCCGGGAGCAGCTGAAGTGTGGGTTTTCTTCCCAAAGACGGAAATACGTTTGTGCTGCTGTCCAATCAGAACCTTCCCCACCCCCAGACGCCGAGAGGAATTAAATAAAGACCATTTTTATTATTTCCAATGAAACTCCAAGGAGAATATTTTAATTCCAAACTATTTAATTTAGAACATTTAATTCAGCATTAAAAACCATCATGTAAACGTGGCCATTGTAAAAGAACGTAAAATTCTTTCTTGCCCAAAATAAATACATCAATAAAAAATATGTAATAATAAATAAATAATGCAATTCCAGGGCTGAAATGATTCTATTGAAGGTGTACGGAATTTAAAAACACGACATCACAATTTGTAGCTGTGCGTTTTCTGCAGGTTTGTGTGTTAAACATGTGTGAATGAAACAAAATACAACTCCAGGTCCGTTTGTGACGAGAAAACGACATTAGAACGTGACCGAAAGTTCACAAGGGTGAATTTTGGTTAATATTTTACATTTAAACACAGTAAAAAAAAGCTAAAAGCAGCTAAAGAATGTGAAGTTACTTAATGTGATTGTGTTTGGTGATAATGTGATGCTTTATGATGAGGAAACTGCATTATAACAGATCATAAAGCAGTGTAATATGGGCCCTTTACGTTCCTGTGGTGGTGTAAAGTGAGTTTCTCCCTGGTTCAGACTCAGATTATCAGTCGTAATGCGTTTAGTCTGGTCTCTGCAGCACCAGAGCAGCCTCATCCTACACTAATAACACATCACTGCTGCATTTTATATCCACACTAACCTGAAACTTATTAAACTAACACATTTCCTTCTGGGTAATGAAGTATCTCTGTGACTCTGAGCTGCTCTGTCAGATCACAACCACCAAGCATCAGCAACACTACGATGACGGCCGATAAAACACAGCGTCACGAATATGTGGAGACACAACGACGCAAGATACAAACTCCGTAATTGGCGAAAATAATGTTCACACTTCCTTCCTTCCTCGTTCAGACTTCCTTCCTTCCTCATTCCTCGCAGCGTCTCATCCACATTATCCATAGAGTTTGTCCTCCTCAAATAATGACTCCAGTCCACAAACCTGCGCTGTGAATCCAATTTGAGTCGTTCTTTAAAAGTAAAAAGTCTGAATAGTTCCTCCTGTGTGTTTGTTTCCATCCACTCAGCGCACAGATCGAGGTGAAGCTGCAGATCAGCCACAGTGACTCTTCTTCCTGTGGACTTTATCTCCTCTTTTCTGCTTTAAAGATCCTGTATCTGAAGTATTGCTCCACATTTCACAAATAATAATCACACAGTTTGGACTTGAGTCTAATCTGGAAGTGCAGAGCTCTGATCAGCTGACGTATTTGGGAAGAAAACCCACAGTTCAGCTGCTCCCGGCTTTTCTGTCATCTCGGTTTGTCGTTTCGCCGCCGACACAAACACGATCAGAACTTTTTCCGCGATGATAATGAAGGAGCCGCTGGAGAATTCTGTCCTCACGCTTTACGTCTGTGAGCTGAGGAGGAGAAGGGAAGAGTGTGGGAGAAGGAGGAAGACGACAAACTGAGTCTGAGGCTGCCACACCTCAGCCCCCTCCCACATCCCGCTCACAAATCCAAAGAGACGTGGAGGAAAGTCCCAAGAGACGACTGGAGGAGCCGGGTCGTCCAGATCGCATCAGAAGGACGAGCCAACGAGCACCAACCACCGAGATTATTTTGAAGAAGAAACGTTCACATGATCCAGGAAGAAATTCATTCAGCTTTAAAATCAGAATAAACCCACTGACTTCAGGATCAAGTTCGAGGTCTGTATCATATCGTGGCCTATGTAATGAGAACTGTATCGTATAATGGCCAATGTATCGTATCATGGCCTATGTATCATATCATGGCCAAAGTATCGTATCGTGGCCTATGTATCAAGGTATGAATCATATCGTGGCCTATGTATCGAGAACTGTATCGTAGCCAGTGTATCATATCATAGCCTATGTATCGAGGTCTGTATTGTACCGTGGCCTATGTATCGAGGTATGAATCAGATCGTGGCCTATGTATCGAGGTATGAATCATATCGTGGCCTATGTATCGAGGTCTGTATCGTACCTTGGCCTATGTATCGAGGTCTGTATCGTACCTTGGCCTATGTATCGAGGTCTGTATCGTATCATGGCCTATGTATCAAGGTCTGTATCTTATCAGCAACTTCTTAATGATACCAGCCCTACTCAAGATATTCTTCTACATATATTTTTTAAACCATGTTGAATGAGTAAAACACATTTTCTAAAGTCCAGAGCTGAGAAATAAAACTAAAATACGGTGAACTCCTGTGACCTCGGCCTCCGGTGAAGTTAAACCTGGAGGATTCCAGTAAAATCTCAGCTGAAGTTCCAAAGAGTTTTCACCCCTTCACTTGTATAAATACACTCGTCCCTTTCTCAAACACGGCTGAAGTTGGGTTGTTTTAGTAATTCCCCGTTTCTGAGAGCTGCAAACATGACGTCACCCGAGACTGATCCAAAAGTTCATCTTCAAACACCATTGCATTAAATAACTTGACGTTTTTTAGCCGTTTTTAGCGTTTGAACCGTGTTTAAAGGTCCGATGTTACGCAAAACTTTTAGTCATGGAGTTGTTTTTTGTTTACATTCGCACATTCATTCAAACCCTGCAGATTTAGGCTGAGCTCTTCTCTCAGAATTCTTCTCTCGAACTGAAAACACTCTGTTCCACTTTTTGATGTCATCGGGTGGTACAGGAAGGACGTGCTCCACTGTGTTTTTAAACTCCACACACATTCACTGGAATCATTTGGATGATTTCACCCCTGGAATTTAGAGATGCACCGATACCACTTTTTTGAAAACCGATACGAGTAGGAGTACAATCATTTCTGTACTTGCCAATACCGATACTTTACTGATCTTACAAATGTGCAAGTGCAAAAAATATATATTTAATAAACCCAGAAAAAAATACAAACATGATATTCCCTCTCTAAACACCAGGCTGTGTCCCGAAGAAGAACTCTGAACTTTTCTTTCATTTTATTATTATTTAATTTAGCTTTGATTTCATTTTTTTCATTATTATGAAAATTTGACAATAAACATTCTAAATCTTAATGGGTCTAAATCATATTATGGGTTTAATGCAGCTTTACGCACATTTGTTTATGTTACACAGAAACTAAACTTAAAACCGCATGGCTCATTTGCATAAACTATAAGTGCTGGAAAAAAAACCAGCTTGTTCGTTTGTTACAGAAAAAGACTCCGTTTGTCGACAGTGATGAATGTTGAAGCAAAGACGAATAATTTATTTCTTGCAGGAAATAAGGGAACAGAAGCATTTACACTAAAGGGGCTTTGTATAATTAACCCAGTGACTTTTAGTTACAAGACCAAAGATTTCTTCAAGATAAAATAATATTTTAATAATTTGTGAACACTTTTGTAAATATAGTTGTGTAAAAAACAGGGCGCACGAATGGAGCAGTTTGCACTTTAATTGGACACTGTGGACTTTACGGGACCTTTTTGCAACAATGTGCATGGGTCCGAGTCTGAAATTCCCCACTGTGGGACAAATAAAGGATATCTTATCTTATCTTATCTTTCGGAGATCGTCCGAGTGCAGCAGCTCTTTCACTGATGTTGCTACAGTCGTTTTATTTATGTTGGCACTAGGGCTGTGTTGAAAAAAATAGATTTTCCGATTCTGAATCAATTTGCATACCAATTCCTTAAGACCGATTTGTGCGTCCAAAGATCAATTTAATGTTTAACACATTTTCCCACGGTGAACTTTAACCCCACTTGTTGTGTCATTGACTATATCAAAACAGTGAAGACGGCGACAGACACGAGTGAAACGTGAGCCAAGTCCCGGCTTTGAAGACGCCAGAAACACTCAAAGCTTCGTCTGGCGCCATTTCGGGTCCAGAAATGATAAAGACAAAGATGCACTTGACAGAAACAAAGAGATTTGAAGGACAAATGGAGGTGAAGAACATCGGAAACACAACCAACCTCAGGAACAGCTCAGGGAACAGCTCAGGGAACAGCTCAAGAATGGTTCTAATAACACTAACCTCAATCCAGGTTGGATCGGATCAGATCGAATCGAATCGTGATAATCGATTCTGAATCTTGAGAATCAGAATCAAATCGATTCTTGGAATTTAAATCGATACCCAGCCCTAGTTGGCACTGGTTTCTCATAACCGGGACATCAGCTTATTCGGGACACTGAAACCAGGATACTGCGGAATGTGTCATGTAAAAGTGGTATCGACAAATGTTTAACGAGTATATTATGGAAGTATCGGGCCGATACCCGATACCAGTATCAGTATCAGTGCATCCCTACTGGAATTCCCCATCTTTACTGAACTAAAAGGAGCTGTTCGCTTGAAAACTACTGCTTCATGACATCACAAGGTGGAACAGAGCGTTTAGAGCTCTGAACCTTGACGTTATTTATTTTACCTGGTCTCTCTTCTTTCCAGATGGAAGAGGATCCCCTGTGTTTTTAAAGTCCATCATTTTTCACCAGACTTTGATCATTTCACTGATAAATCACCTTCAGGGCAAACTAACTCCAGCACCAACAGCGTCTGTCTGGAGCTTTATGCAAAACTTAAAACTTCGAGACCTGAGAGAGAGTTACTGAAAGAACAAGACCTGGAACTAAACCTGGACTAAAGGAGGACCACATCAAGTCTAAAATAAGGTCTAAAACCAGATTCAAAGCCAAGTCTAAAACCAGGTCTGAAACAGGTCTAAACCAGGTCTAAAACCAAATCTAAAAAAGGTCTAAAGGCAGGTCCCAAACCAGATCTAAAGCCAGGATTAAAATCAGGATTGAAACCAAGTCTAAAACCTGGTGAAAATCCAGGTCTAAACCAAGGTGCAAAACCAAATCTAAAACTAGGTCTAAAGCCAGGTGCAAAACAAAGTTGAAAACCAAGTCGAAAACCAGGTCTATACTAGGTCTAAAACCAGGACTAAACCAAGATCTAGAACTAAAGGGAGCTGTTCACTTTAAAACCACCGCTTCATGACATCACAAGGTGGAACAGAGCGTTTGGAGCTTTGGAGATGCAGACAGACTAATAATAAAAGGTTAAAACATGACTCCAGGTCTGTTTTTGAGGTGGTAACAACATCAGAACATAACTTAAAGCTCACAAGAGTCAGTTTTGAGTTATACATTTACTGTTATGTCATCTGCAAAAACCGTTTTAATGGAAATACCAGATGGGATGTGTTAGCATGCTAGTTGTTTTTAGCATTAAGAGTGACAGAAAACCTCCACTCTGCTGTACTAAGTGTTTATAAACTCATCTCGGCGAGCAATTAAGACGCTCTGAATGCATAAAGTAAGAAAAGAATAATGAAATGAATTGTTTTTCACGTTTTTAAGACAGGAAAAAATCATGCACGGCGAATTTAAAACCATAAAACTAAACCACTTCTGCTTTAAAATGAAACCTCCGTGTTCCTGTACCCACCTAGAGCTGGTGCGACTCTGTCCGGATGGCAGCAGAGGAACCATACCATTCTCCACGCCGCATCTCCCAAAGGTGCTGCTGACGCTAACATGCACCATAATACTCCGATTTAGCTCCGGAAACATCAGCCAAGCTCTGAAAACTTCATCTTCGGGGCCGGTTTATCCACGTTTACGTTTGGGGAACGGTCTGAAGTGTCCATCGGCGTGGGAGGGGAGGCGGTGACGGTCAGAAAGCAGAGGAGCAGTCACTCTCCCCGACTATCGCGCTCTTAAGAGGATGAAGAGGAGATTAAAGGAGAGGCAGCTCCGTGGACCGTATGGCCTTAATTAGACAAATTAAGCTCGGGCTAATTTTACCAGTAAACGAGCTGTTCCCCTCAATAAGTATGTCACCGAGTGTGTTTACGGACGGATTCATACAGATTATGTACTTGTTTCATCAGATTTTGAACTTGCCATCATTTTTATTATTGTTTATCTTGATTGCATCACACTTTTTCCCCCCTTTTTTGCACTTAACTGTCCTGGAGCTACTGTGACTGTTGAATTTCTCCACTGTGAGATCAATAAAGTCCTGTCTTATCTTTATCTTATCAAATCTCTCACTTTGACTTTTTAACTCTGAGTGTTTGAAATTCAGTTTAAATATTCAGCACAAATGTTTTCAAGCTCTCAAATTCAACCGTCAAAATTCAGGCTGTAAAATTTGTAGGAAAGATCAATCCAAAGTGATCCGATCCAATTTAGTAACAAACAGAAAATGGTGCAGGGAAGCGATCTGATTGGTCAATAGGGATGTAACAATAACGTGAATCTGGTGATATCGTATCGTCAAAGGTCTCACAATAACATCGTGGACCATCACAATATATCGAATCCCAAGTCTCTTTGCTTAAATGAACAGTTCTGATGCAGAAATAGCTAAAAAAACAGAGGGAACTACATAGACCATGATCCTTTGCTCCGTTTCAGTGCAGACGACATGAAGAAATAACTGTTCTAAGCACTTTTACATCTTCATTCTTTGGGTTAAGTCTTGTGAAGCATTTTTAGAGGAAAAAGTAAAATATTCACAGTTTTTTTATTGCAGTAAATCTGGTTCAGTGAGACGTTTATTGCGAAAATATCGTACAGAGAGATTTGGATTTCGTTCCATCCCTAATGACGATAAATGTACCAAATGAACTGGTCAAAGCCTTTCAGAGTCAGTCTTGTTATTCTGTAGAATATCGTAATATCGTGAGCTTTCGCACGATATCGCAATAAATATCGTACCGTGAGATTCAGACCGTGACGATATCGTATCGGGAAACTTGGATATCGTTTCACCCGTATTGGGCAGAATTGGCCTCATCTTATTTATTTCTTTAGTGTAAACTCTGCCCACAGATGAGAACGGCCCACAGGAAACAGCCTCTGTCCTCCTCACTCACAGGATCGATCGCTTATGACTCGACGTCTTGGATCTTTGTTGTGAAATTTTCCACTCTGAATTTTGACTGTTGAATTTGACGTCTTAAAAACAATTGTTTTGTGTCACGTTTTTTTGTATATTTATGGAGTGCCGTGTAGGCCCATGGGTGACGTAGGCTTGTGGGCGGAGCCTTGTACAGACTTGTACTGTTAACAATAAGAAGTGTTTGCACAGGGCTAAGGAGAGATCACTAGATTACTCAAACATGCATGGATGACTCTAAAACCTCTTCAGGCAGATTTTTGATGCAGGAAAAATGTTAGAACACGGGAGAAAGCTTCAAAAAGTACATTGAGAGACCGCTGGGAAAATCAGGTGCCACAGGGGGGCGCCAGTCGCAAAAACTGCTCAGTAAAGCGTCTTTGAGTGTCCAGAAAAGTGCAAAAAAGTGACCCATTATTATTATTCTTCATTATATTATTATTCCTATTATTATTATTGATCTGTAAAGCTGATCACGTGATCGGCCGTGAGCTGGACATATCTGTCACAGTGAGGGACATGAGGACACCGGACAAACTGCTCTTCATCATGAACACTCCTGCCCATCCACTGCCCCGGACTGTAGAGGGACAGATAATACTCCCTACAACTCCACACCCTCTCACCCTTATGCTGTCAATCATCAGATCATCTCTGCACAACCTCTTGTATACAACTGTGATTTACCGCGTTTATATTACAGTATTTGTGTTTTACTTACTGTTAACGATGGGAAAGGTTAGTCGACTAATCGATAAGTGATCATTAAGAATTGTGTCGATCACGTTCATTTTTAAATCGACAAACTGAATGTAGGTTGCTGTGCGTAGCGTAAGGAGACGAGGCTGCGTCTGAGCACAAACACTGATCTGGCACCTCCTTAAAAATCACTGTGTCACTCTGGGATATTCCGATAGTACTTCATAGTACTGATAGTACATTACTGCAACATAAAGCTGTGTG
Organism: Odontamblyopus rebecca; assembly: GCA_030686955.1. Lineage (NCBI taxonomy): Eukaryota > Metazoa > Chordata > Actinopteri > Gobiiformes > Gobiidae > Odontamblyopus > Odontamblyopus rebecca. The sequence goes on from CM060668.1 coordinate 3,536,239, forward strand.
CACAAGCATCCAAAAGACAAACAAACATGATTTCATTACAGTTCTATTTCGATAAACGCACAGAACAGACTCACCGTCCTGTCACAGGGAGAACACTCATATTCCACTGAGACGAGGCTTTAGTCCGGCAGAAGCTGAACACATCAGGACAGAGTGACCTGTTTTTTGTTGTTTTTTTATTTCTAGCACTAATAGTTTCTGCAAAATTAGGCATGTGGTTTTAAAGTTTCGCTAAATTTCATCTCTGTAAAATGTGCACAAATCTGCAAATAATATCAGGCTGATGAGGCTCTACAGTCCTTATGGTTTATATGTTGTAAAGTTGAGTTTTTTTTAAATAAAGTTTAACTGCCAACAGTGGTCCTGCTAATAAAGATCTCTTCACGGAAAAACACGCTGTATTTTTGTTTTTTTATTGCATTTTAATATATTAGTATAGTATAGTAATAATAATGATAGTAATTTGATTATAAAAACGTTGATTAATTGAAAACCAACATAATAATCACATTTATAATTACATTTATAAAATTTGTCTTATTGATACTAGTCTCTATTTTTTATTGGTACTTATTTAGAAGTTTATTACCTTTTTTAATACATATTTTACTCTGTGTTCTTGTAATATGTGATGCCTGAGCCGCTGTGTTTTCCCCTTGTGGATCAATAAAGTCTGTCTGAATCTTGTGCATTTCTCGCTGAGCAGCTCCAGAGTGACGGAATAAGGCCAGAGCGTAAACAGAAAAACCGAGTGAAAGTCCGATAACGGCGTCAGACTGTGACAGCTGGACTTACTCCGGCTTTAAGGGCATTTCAAGGACGTTTTAAACATTAACCAGCCCAGACTTTATGATGTAAACCGAGATAATGTTGACGATTATACGGTACTTAAAACATACCATAAATGGAGTTTAAATAATCCACAGAGAAATCTGAAGTAGTTCTGACCAAGATTAGCCCCGAGATCAGGAGACGGGTCAAATGCAGAGGACAAACTCCCCTATGGAGACAGTAAAGTGTCTTAAAGTATCTTAACATTACCTCCTGTTTATTTTAACTGGTCTCTCATCTTTCTAGATGGAAACCTGAACTGATCCTCTGCGTTTTTAAAGTCCATCATGTTTCACCAGACTAAAACCAGGTCCAAAACCAGGTGAAAAAACAGGCCTAAAAGGTCTGAAACCAAGTCTAAAACCAGGTCTAAACCCAGGTCTATACCAGGTCCAAAACCAAAACTAAAACCAAATCAAAACCAGATCTAAAACCAGGTCTATTCCAGGGTTATACCAGCTCTAAAACCAAGTCTAAAAACAGTCTAAAACCAAGTCTACACCAGATCTACACCAGATCTATACCAGATCTAAAACCAAATCTAAAACCAGTCAAAAATCAGGTCTAAAATAAGGACTAAAACCAGATCTAAAACCAGGTCTATTCCAGGGTTATACCAGCTCTAAAACCAAGTCTAAAAACAGTCTAAAGCAGGCCTAAAACCAAGTCCAAAACCAGGTCTATACCAGGTTTATAACCAGGTCTAAAACAAAGTCTACACCAGATCTATACCAGATCTAAAACCAAGTCTAAAACCAGTCTAAAAACAGGTCTAAAACAAGGACTAAAACAAGAACTAAACCTGGTGTAAAACCAAGACCAAACCAGGTCTATACCAGGGTTATACCAGGGCTAAAACCAAGTCTAAAACCAGGTCTAAACCCATACCAAACCTGTTCTAAAACCTGGTCTAAAACCAAGACCAAACCTGTTCTAAAACCAGGTCTAAACCAGTATCAGATCAGGAGAACCTGGACACAGTTCAGTTTTCTCCTCTCTCCACACAGCTCCAGCAGAAAAAGAGGATGAGGAAGAGGAAGAGGACATGAACGCCTGTTACTCACGGTGAGTGACTCCGGCCAGGGTTTGGTAGAACGTGGGTGTGTCGCTGTCGTCTGTGAGCGTCACACACGCGCCTCCCGAGAGCAGCCATCTTGAGAAGGTAAAGGCCTCTTTGTTCTGCAGCAGCCACGAACGGAAACGCTCATAGTTCACCTTATCTCCCTGAAGAAGGACAAAGGAAATACATTAAAAACACAGTCCTAACTCAGGACTAAACCAGGGCTAAAGCAGGTCTAACTCAGGACTAAACCAGGACTAAACCAGGTCTAACTCAAGACTAAACCAGGACTGAACCAGGTCTAAACAAGGACTGAACCAGGATTAAACCAGGAATAACACAAGATTAAACGCTCATAGTTCACCTTATCTCCCTGAAGAAGGTCATAGGAAGTATATCAACAAAGCAAAGCAAACTCAGAACTAAGCCAGGTCTAAACCAGGTCTAAACCAGGTATAAACCAGGTCTAAATGAAAAGTACACCATTTCTATACCAGAACCTAAACCAGGACTATCAGATGATCCTGTATTTACCTCTAAGAAGCACTGTCGGAGAGCCAGAGGGACCTCTCCATCCAGAGCCTGGAGAACGGTCTCCATGTCCTCCTTGGACGCATATCCACTGGGGTCACTGGCAAACAGGCTGAACAGGTCTGACGAGAACAGAGAAAAATTATTAAGCATTATTACATGTTTTATTTCAATATATAGAGCAGGAGGAGCAGAAAAGAAGGTCAGAAGAGCAGAGAAGAAGGTCAGAGGAGCAAGGAAGAAAGTCAGAGGAGCAAGGAAGAAAGTCAGAGGAGGAAGGAAGAAGGTCAGAGGAGCAAGGAAAAAGGTCAGAGGAGCAAGGAAAAAGGTCAGAGGAGCAAGGAAGAAGGTCAGAGGAGCAAGGAAGAAGGTCGGAGGAGAAAGGAAGAAGGTCAGAGGAGCAAGGAAGAAGGTCGGAGGAACATAGAAGGTCAGAGGAGCAAGGAAGAAGGTCAGAGGAGCAAGCAGGTAGGTCAGAGGAGCAAGGAAGAAAGTCAGAGGAGCAAGGAAGAAAGTCAGAGGAGCAAGGAAGAAAGTCAGAGGAGCAAGGAATAAGGTCAGAGGAGGAAGGAAGAAGGTCAGAGTAGCAAGGAAGAAAGTCGGAGGAACATAGAAGATCAGAGGAGCAAGGAGGAAGGTCAGAAGAGCAAGGAAGAAGGTCAGAAGAGCAAGGAAGAAGGTCAGAGGAGCAAAGGAGAAGGTCAGAGGAGCAAAGGAGAAGGTCAGAGGAGCAAAGGAGAAGGTCAGAGAAGCAAAGGAGAAGGTCGGAGAAGCAAGGAAGAAGGTCAGAGGAGGCAGTATATTGACTCACATTTTGCTTTCTCTTCATCTCGCCCTCGTGTGAGAAGAACCAAACCAACGATTAAATTATTGAAGTGGAGCCCTTTGGCTGTTCCTCCAAACGATGAATAAATCACCTGCAAAAGTAAAAACAGTCAGAATCCTCATGTGGACTTTTCCGTGTAACCGTCACATTACAGATGTTTTGACCTGGTTCATGGTTCATATCTACAACGTTTTTGTATTTTTCGTATAAAAACCCCCTTTTACAAAACCACGAAAACAATAATGTGCTTTTGGCGACATTACTCCAGACACAAAATAAATCATTGCGGTTTAAACATTTTTAGTGCACATTCAATGACAGATTAACTTCAATTCTTTCTTCTACAGCTCTAATAATTTCTTTATATCTTCGCGTAAACATTTTCATCTTTGGCCATTTTTGGAGCTCATCAGATTTTTTTCCCCACAAACTAGAATACAAAAGCTTTTCCTCGGAATCGGGCCATTTTAAAGAGAAGCATTTCCCTTAAATTATACCTACTTTCACTTTTTTGAAGACCAATACGAGTATCATAGATTTCTGTAGCTGCAGATACAGATACTTTACCAATCTTACAAAAGCACAAGCGCAAAAAAAAACAAAAAACAATTTAATAAACCCGGAAAAAAAAACAACCCTGATATTTCCTCTCTACACACCAGACTGTGTCCCTAAGAAGAACTTTGAATTTTTCTTTCCTTTTATTAATATTATTTAATTTAGCTTTGACTGAGAGTGAGAAACGTCATTAATTTTTAACTTTCTGAATCTTGATGATGTGTTTAATGAAGCTTTGACACATGTTTGTTTACGTTTTACAGAAACTCATTTGTAAAAAAAACTGTAAACGCTGAAAAAAAGCAGCTTCTGTCGACTAAAGGACACGACTCAGTGGAATATGAGTGTTCTCTCTGTGTTCTGCTGTGTTGGAGATGGTTCATGTTTATTTATGTCAGTCACTTTATTTATTTTGGCTTCTGTTGTGATGAAAAGTGTTTGTCCTTTGGATTCGTGCGCACTCGACCGCTGCAGGAACCGGGACACCGCGTAAACCTGCACCAGGACCAAACCGGGATACTCCAAAAACCCGATCGTACCCGGGACACTGATGTGCAGGTAAACGCACTCTGAGGGATATAGGGATCTCCAAGGAGCCAGAGCCGAGGGACTGTGAGGCTCCAGTGTTTGTGCTCAGACGCAGCCTCGACTCCTCACGCTACTCACAGACACCTATCATTCAGTTTGTTGATTAAAATGAACGTGATCAACGGAATCCTTAATGATCAATTAGTGATAATAATTTCTTTACATCTTCGCTTAAACATTTTCATATTTGCCCATTTTTTGAGCTCATCACTCAGCGTTCCAGATTTCAACCCCACAAACTGAAATGCAAAAGCATTTCCTTGCTGCACAGACTCGTTTTACAGAGATGCACTCCCCCCTTAAACTATAAATATTTTCTCTTTCAATAAAATGTTTCTGAATATTTTTCGGTAGTTCTTTCCTTTTTGCCTTGTAAATTATTTTCGCGGTCTGGAAGCTGATCACGTCCTGAAGTTTTAACATTTTCGAAGGGATAAATAAAACATTCCAGACGAAACAATAACGCGTCCATGGAGTAAAGCGTTTGACGGACTCTCCATCGGAAAAGCTACACACTGCAGCTTTAACATGAGTTTGTGGAGAAACGTTTGGGGATCAGAAGTTTGCAGATTTCAAAAACAGTGAGTCTACCATAAAGTTAGAAATAATGTGAACAAAACCTTCTGTGCTAAACAAAACACGGCTTCACCTCGCCTTATTACTCGAGCACTGTTACGCAAGGCTCATGTAAATCCGACGGGAACTCCCGGATAAACAAATGCTTCTTATTCAAACAAACAGGGAAAGACGTCTTCCTCGCACATCGATTTGAAAAACAAATGATTTTACGTCAAAGTGGACTGAAAATAGCCTCAGTGAGCATCAGCGGCTGTACCGAGGCCAGTGATAAATGTACATATGTTTGGAGTGGTTGAATTTGAAAATAAACAACCACTTTCAGAAAGAAAACTACAAAAATGGCCGTCCTAGTGTAAATTAACTGTGGGATTCCCCTTGTATTCTACGTTTTGACCCTCTGAGGCTCCTGTAGATTCTGGGGCATCGTTTTAATGGATGTAGAAGAGGAATTGTTAAAATATTTGACACTAAACAGGGGCCAGAGAACCATTTATCTTGGTCTGTTGCATCTTCATAAAGGATTTCAGGCAAAAAAAATTGAGTTACCGTGGTGACACAAAGCTCACATTAGCAAAGAAAATGTCAAAAAACATTTAACAAATATTGAAATTTAAATTTTAGTATTGTGACGTCACTAATTAGTCGTACAGTCGATTAATCAGTGGTTTAGTCCTAGTTCGGTCCCGGTTCATCTCCCTGATTCAGTCCTGGATTAGTCCTGGTATAGTCCTGGATTAGTCCTGGTATAGTCGTGGTTCAGTCCTAGTTGAGTCGTGGTTTAGTCCTGGTTCAGTCTCTGTTTAGCTCTAGTTCAATCCCAGTTTAGTCCTGGTTTAGTCCTGGTTCAGTTCTGGTTCAGTCCTGGTTCAGTCCTGGTTCAGTCCTGGTTTAGTCCTGGTTCAGTCTCTGTTTAGCTCTAGTTCAATCCCAGTTTAGTCCTGGTTTAGTCCTGGTTCAGTTCTGGTTCAGTCCTGGTTCAGTCCTGGTTCAGTCCTGGTTTAGTCCTGGTTTAGTCCTGGTTCAGTCCTGGTTCAGTCCTGGTTCAGTCCTGGTTTAGTCCTGGTTTAGTCCTGGTTCAGTCCTGGTTCAGTCCTGGTTCAGTCTTGGTTCAGTCCTGGTTTAGTCCTGGTTCAGTCCTGGTTCAGTCCTGGTTCAGTCCTGGTTTATTAGCACAGAGATCCTGTTATTTCCAAATCCAGCATCTCGTGTTTTCAGTCGGGCTTTTCCTGTTTGGCAGAATCAGAGGTTACGCAGCTGTGACAACGACCCTCACATCTGGACCCCGTCGTTACGGAAACCGCTGCCATGGCGACAGGAGGAAGAGGAGGAAGAGGAGAGGAAGAGGAGAGGAAGATGGCGGAGAGACGGCTCTGAAGTCCTGAAGAAGATGCTGCTGCGGGTTTTTCCGTTCTGGTACCGATACTTGGGCTTTAAAGTTGCACTGCGTAATTTTTCTGTTAACCGTCTCCATGGCAATGTTGCTGTTTTGCCTGAAATGTTCCATAGTAACCATAGTATGCCATAAAAACGTATCTGTCTAATGTGAATAATAATAACTTACAACAACATAAACTATTATTGCATTTAGTGGCTGAAAATATCTACTGGAAAATCTGATCTTTTAGTTGAAAAAAAAAAGGTCATTATAAACTGGTTTGGTCTTTAGTTTGATCCCTGGTTCAGTTCTGGTTTAGTCTCTGGTCTAGTCCTGGTTTAGTCCCGGTTTAGTCCCTGGTCCAGTCTTGTTTTAGCTCTGGTTTAGTCCCTGATTTGGTCCCTGGTTCAGTCCCTGGTCTAGTCCCTGGTCTAGTTCCTGGTTCAGTCCCTGGTCTAGTCCCTGGTCTAGTTCCTGGTCCAGTGCCTGGTCTAGTCTCTGGTCTAGTCTTTGGTTCAGTCCCTAATTCAGTCCCTAATTCAGTCCCTGGTTCAGTCCCTGGTTCAGTCCTGGTTCAGTCCCTGGTTCAGTCCCTGGTTCAGTCCTGGTTCAGTCCTGGTTCAGTCCCTGGTTCAGTCCCTGGTTCAGTCCTTGGTTTAGTCCTAAAAAAAAAAGGTAATTATAAACTAGGGATGTACCAATAATGTAAACCTGGTGATATCGTATCATCAAAGGCCTCACAATAATATCGTGGAGCATCACAATATATCGATTTTGCTTAAATGAACAGTTCTGATGCAGAAATAGCTAAAAAAAAATCAGAGGGAACTACATAGACCATGATCCTTTGCTCCGTTTCAGTGAAGAAATAACAGTTCTAAGCACTTTTACATCTTCATTCTTTAGGTTAAGTCTTTAGATTCAGTGTTTTTTATCGCAATAAATCTGGTACGGTGAGATGTTTATGGGTCAATGACGTATGAAGAAATTTCAAAATAAAAAAAATCTGAGTTTCTATTGAACTTTTTCAAATATTTCCAGTGTCAGGAGCATAAATCTGTGTTTAACGTTTATATGAAGCATTTTTAGTGTAAAATGTCATGTGGTGCAACCGAGAATAACCTTAAAACTGTTTTATTTTCTAAAACATGGTTGTGATATTAATCCAAGTTCTGAGTAATATGAAGTGTACAGAAACAAACTGTTGAAAATGAAGATCAGTTGCTCCATGAAATGCAACATAAACCATTTGGCAACTATTTAGTGACTTTTTTGAAACGGTCTAAGCCAACACCACCACCATTTTATTATTAGGTATTTTTAAGGTATTTTTAAATTTTATTATTATTCGTTTTATTGTATTTGTTATTAATAATAGTAGTAGAGTATTTATTACAATTCTGTTATTAATATTATTATATTATATATCTACTCGTATTCATATTCAAGGTTTGAGTCATTTGTTCTTTAATAGTTTCATAAGTTATGTTCTTTCTGCAAAAAAAATGAACAAAGTGTTGCGTTTCTTTAGATTTTTAATGCATATTGATATTTTCTTTTGCTCCAGTATGACAGTCGCCCTGGAAAATGAAGAAAAATGAAGAAAAATGAAGAAAAATGAAGAAAAATGAAGAAAAATGAAGAAAAATGAAGAAAAATGATGCACGGTCGCACCACATGACATTTGAACACTTTAAGCACAAAAAACATGCAGAATAACTCAGGATTTATGAAAAAAAATGATTCGGTTCCCTGGAGGTCAGAGGTGCTACAGAAATGTGCTGAATTATTATGAAATTTGAACCTTTTTAACTGAGGAAACTGCACTTGGACAGAAAATGTAGGCGTCCCCCATGTACAGTGTTGTTTATATTATATCGTGTGCAGTTCTGTGCCTCACCTCGGCGACTTTGGGTGGAACGGCGTCTCCCAGCACCTCCCTGTAGAAGCTCTGCTGGCTCATGTAACAGGAGACTCCGCTGGAGCGTTTGAAAGCATCTTTCAGACGCTTCAGCTCCACATCCGTCACTAAAACACAAAGACAAACACACACAAACACATTAGAATCAGACAAACTCCACTGACCCACGAGGAGAAAGACGTGGACACACTAACCCACATTTCAGACAAAACAAAACCCACAAAATCAAGTATTTTCTGGAGTGTCTGGATTTTGTTTTGTCTAAAGTTTTGATCCTTTTCCCCGAGAGCGCCCTCTACCCGTTCACCTGAGCGACCAAAAGGCTCTTTGTTTCACATGTGTCTCTAAAATAAACAAATCTAATTGGATGATCATTTTTGGCTCAGGTTTTCTATGTAAAAATTATACAGAGAGATTTTTTTAAGTCATGTTATAATGTTCCCATGGATGTATAATAAGAGCTGGATAAACCCCGCCCCCTCTGTCCATGACCGCAGATGTGTGGCCGAACAAGGTACTGCAGCTGCAGCTCAGGAAAAAATCTCCCACAGAAGCACAATGTATTTTTGGAGAAATCAAACTGCCCGTGTTCGGCTGACAGGGCATCCACAGCTTTCAGAACGGTCGGATTTTGTAGGGATTCTTCTGTATTTTTACAATATGAACTTTAAAAAATGTTTTAATCGACAAAGCGTCTAAAAATCAGCTTTGTAAGAGTTAGCTTAGCCCTGCTCTGAGCCTGCGCTCTGATTGGTCAGAACTGTTTCTGTTTCACACATTGGGCTGCATAATAGAACTATAATAAAATCCAAGATGGCGCCCTGTCATTTTCAATGGTCTGTGGTCATTGGCGCATGACTCCAAAAAAGATTTTTACTTCTGCATTTACTTCCTTGTTTACAGTCCAAGACTGTTGGGCTGTGACATCAGAAGCAGTTCTGACCAATCAGAGCGCGAGCTGCTGAGCGGAGCTAGCGCGGGCTCAGAGCGAGGCTAAGCTAACTCTAACAAAGCTGATTTTTAGGCACTTTGTAGATTAAAACATTTTTTAAAGTTCATATTGTAAAAATACAGAAGAATCCTACAAAATCCGACCTTTCTGAAAGCTGTGGACGCCCTGTCAGCCGAACACGGGCAGTTTGATTTCTCCAAAAATACATTGTGCTTCTGCGGGAGATTTTTTCCTGAGCTGCAGCTGCAATATCTCGTTCAGCCACATGTCTGTCTGAGGTCACGGACAGAGAGGGCGGGGCTTATCCAGCTCTTATTATACATCCGTGGGCTGCGTTGGGCAAACAAGGAAATAAATGCAGAAATAAATTTCTTTACTTCTTTACTAAATCTTTTTTGGATTCATTTTTTATTATAAATCAATGTTCCCTGGAGTTGTGTTCTGTTTCATTTACACATGTTTGAGTAACTCTTAATTATTAGTCTGTACATCTCCAAAGCTCAAAATGCTCTGCTCCACCTTGTGATGTCACGCAGTTGGTATTTTTTAAGATTCAAATTCCAAGTTCCAAGTAGTTTGAGTTCAGCCACGATTGGACTTCAAGTAGAATCATCCAAATGATTCTAGTGAACGTGTATGCATCTTAAAGGACAGTGGAGCACTTCCTGTATCGCCACATGACATCACAAGGTGGAACAGAGTGTTTTGCTTGCGAGAAGAACTCCTAAAAGCTTAAATAATGCAGAGTTTGTGTGTTAAACATGTGCGAACGAAACAAAACATAACTCCAGGTCTGTTTGTGCTGAGAAAACGACATTCGAATATAACAGTGCAATAAGTAAAAGGAAATTAAAACATATATTAGTTTTCAGTAAAAGCAGAAGCAGAAGCACTGAGTGGAAAAGTAAATCAATACGGAGAGATGGAGGAAGTGAACAGGGTCAAACTCATTAAGAACTGCCGATGACCAAACCTGTTCTGACGACATGGATGTGTAGAGCTCTCCTCATCTTTACACCCAGAAAGGTCACGATAAAAGAGATTTAGATGTTTATGGATCATTTTTGACAGTTTTTACAGCACTTACAATGTGATGACTACATAAAAATATTAATTATACAGGAATAATGAGGATTTAGAAGTCAAAATAAACACAGCTTGACTAAAAACTGACAAAATAACTTAAAGACTTGGTTTGGTCCCTGGCTTAGTCCCTGGTTTAGTCCTGGTTCAGTCCTGGTTCAGGCTTGGTTTAGTCCTGGTTCAGGCTTGGTTCAGTCCCTGGTCTAGTCTCTGGTCTAGTCCCTGGTTCAGTCCTAGTCCAGTCTTGGTTCAATACTGGTTTAGTCCTTAGTTTGGTCTCTGGTCCAGTCCCCGGTCTAGTTCCTGGTCCAGTCTCTGGTCTAGTGCCTGGTCTAGTGCCTGGTCTAGTGCCTGGTCTAGTCTCTGGTCTAGTCTCTGGTCTAGTCTCTGGTCTAGTCCCTGGTCTAGTCCCTGGTCTAGTCCCTGGCCTAGTCCCTGGTCTAGTCCCTGGTGGTTCAGTCTTGGTTTAGTGCTTATTTTTAGTCCTTGGTTTGGTCCCTGGTTCTGCTCTAGTCCAGTCCTGGTGCAGTCCTGGTACAGTCCTGGTTCAGTCCTGGTTCAGTCCTGGTTCAGTCCCGGTCTAGTCCCGGTCTAGTCCCGGTCTGAGACTCTGCAGCAGAAGTAAACTCGGTGATTCAGAGTCTGTGAGCGTCAGGGACTCGCCAGCGCCCGGACTCACAAACCAAAACTAAACCTGAATTATTTATGCTCCACCAGAGCCGGAGCCACTTCAGGGACCAAACCCGGACTCTGGACTCAGACCAAAACCAGGACCCATTACCCAGAATCCCTCCCTCTGCCACAGCCCCGACCGACACCCACATGATGGACCAGACGAGTCCCACGGGCGTCGTCTGGGTCCACGACAAGGAAACGAGACCAGGTTTGGATCATTTGGGATTAAAAAGAAACGTTTGGTCGAACAATTTTGTATTTTTATTTTATTTTATATTTTTGCTGTTATTAAACCAGTGATTTTTGGAACGACATATGAAAAGTATAAGAAATGTTAAATAAAGCGACGACAGTTTCATTTGAAAATAAAACGGTCTGGCCCGGACTCTGGCCCGGACTCTGGCCCGGACTCTGGCCCGGACTCTGGCCCGGACTCTGGCCCGGACTCTGGCCCGGACTCTGGCCCGGACTCTGGCCCGGACTCTGGCCCGGACTCTGGCCCGGACTCTGGCCCGGACTCTGGCCCGGACTCTGGCCCGGACTCTGGCCCGGACTCTGGCCCGGACTCTTGCTTCAGACCTGGTTCAGTCCTGGTTCAGTCCTGGTTCAGTCCTGGTTCAGTCCTGGTTCAGTCCTGGTTTAGTTCTGATTCAAATCTCCTATAGTTCTGATTTAGTCATGGTTTAGTTCTGGTTTAGTTCTGGTTTAGTTCTGGTTTAGTTCTGGTTTAGTTCTGGTTTAGTTCTGGTTCAGTCCTGGTTCAGTCCTGGTTCAGTCCTGGTTCAGTCCTAGTTTAGTCCTGGTTCAGTCCCAGTTCAATCCTGGTTCAGTCCGGGTTCAGATCTCTTTTAGTCCTGCTTTAGCCCTGGTTCAGTCCTGGTCCAGCCCTGTTATTTTCATCCTGGTTTAGTCCTGATTTAGACCTGGATTTAGACCTGGACTTAGACTTTATTGATCCCCTCGGTAAATAACTTGGCCACAGCAGCTCAAACGTCACAATATTTTACAAAAACAAAGCGTAAAAAATACAAAAAACACAAATTTTAAATCGTCCGCTGGCATTTCGGCCTTTTAAACCCAAAGTCGTGTTACTGGGACAGAAGAATCCGGGTCGGTCCGTCCCCGGTCCGGTCTTTATGGTCCGCAGACTCAGTACCAGTGTGTTTTCCCGTGTAATTAAATAAAGTGGTACATCTTGCTCCAGTTTGGGGGATAATGGTGAAATTGTGGCCATCGGACACAAAGCTCGACTCTTCACGGACACGACGCCGTATTGTAAAGGCCTGAAGCACTGCAGCTATTCTCAGACTGACGGAACAGACACCCGGGAAAACGGGACCAGACCGGGACTAGACCGGGACTAGACCGAGGCTAGACCGGGACTAGCCCGGGACTCAAAGAATAGTAAAAGTATTGTGTGAAAAACATATTACTTGAATTTGTATTTCAAAGAGATGTCCTGAGGGATTGAGTGGTTTAGTCCTGGTTTAGTCCTGGTTTAGTCCTGGTTTAGTCCTGGTTCAGTCCTGGTTTAGTCCTGGTTTAGTCCTGGTTTAGTCAGAGATCTACAGCCTATTCAGTCATGGTTCAGTCCTGGGCTAGAACAGGACTAAACCAGGACTAAACAAGTCCTGATTTTGTCCAATTCTAGTCCTGCTTCAGTCCTGCTTCAATCCTGGATTAGACCTGGTCTAGTCCTAGTTTAGTCCTGGATAAATCCCAGTTTAGTCCAGCTTTAGTCCTGCTTCAGTCCTGGATGAATCCTGCATCAGTCCTGCTTTTGTCCGGGTATAGTCCTGGTTTAGTCCTGCTTTAGTCCTGCTTTAGTCCTGGTTTAGTCCTGGTTTAGTCCTGGTTTAGTCCTGGTTTAGTCCTGGTTCAGTCCTGGTTTAGTCCTGGTTTAGTCCTGGTTTAGGGTAAAAGGCGTTGAGTCCAAAGACACTGATCTGCTGCATTATTAAAACTTTTAAAATGAAGTAAACGTAAAACCTTTTTTACAGGAAACAGTTTTGGCGCCAGGAAGTGACCCCAGTGTAACCCCTGACCCCTGCGTGACCCCTGCGTGACCCCAGCGCGACCCCAGCGTGACCAGTGCGTGACCCCTGTGTGACCCCTGCGCAACCCCTGCGCGACCCCAGCGTGACCCCAGCGTGACCCCAGCGTGACCCCTGTGTGACCTTTAGGCTCAAACGTAAACAAACACTCACAGATACAGGAAGTGCAGACGCTTCAAAAGTTGAGCTGCGCAAGAGGAAAATACACCGACAATATTACTAATGCTCAGAACTAAACCAGGACTAAACCAGGACTAGACCGAGACTGGACCAGGACTAAACCAGGACTAGACCAGAACTAAACCAGGACTAGACCAGGACTAAACCAGGACTAGAAAAAAAGACAAAACCAGGACAAGAACAGGACTAAACCAAAACTAAACCAGGTCCAGAACAGACTGGAATAGACCGGGACAAGTTCTGGACTAGACCAGGATTAAAGTCTGAGCTAAACATTGACTAGAACAGGACTAAACCAGGACTAGAACAGGACTAAATCAGGACTAGAACAGGACTAAACCAGGACTAAATCAGGACTAGAACAGGACTAAACCAGGACTAGAACAGGGCTAAATCAGGACTAAACAAGTCCTGATTTTGTCCAATTCTAGTCCTGCTGGTGAAGAAAAGATGAGACTAGACTGGGACTGAACTCCGAGCTAAATCTTGACTATAACATGGCTAAATCAGGACAAAAACAGGACTAAACCAAAACTAAACCAGGACTAAATCAGACCTAGAACAGGACTAAACCAAGACTAAACCAGGACTAAATCAGACCTAGAACAGGACTAAACCAAGACTAAACCAGGACTAAATCAGACCTAGAACAGGACTAAACCAAGACTAAACCAGGATTAAACCACGTCCCAAAAAGACAGGACTGGACCGGGATGAGACTCTGAGCTAAACCAAGACTAGACCAGGACTAAAGCAGGACTAGACCAGGACTAAAGCAGGACTCCACTAGGACTGCCCTGAGGTGAAACCAGGACCAAACCAGGATTACAGTGAGATAACTGTGAATGCATCGTAAACTCGATATAAAACAGGTTTAAAAAGGACATTTAGAAACTCACGTCCTGTTTCTGTGATGGAAACTCAGTGATTTCTGGGTCAGGAGGAAACATAAAAGTAAAAAGAAACTGAGCACCTCCAGTTTACAAAAGTCAGAGCCAGAAACAAGAGAAGCACCAGAGAGAGTTTTTGTATTACTGAACAACAGAAACGCCTGTAATGAACGGGGATGTAACGATAACGTAAATCTGGTGATATCGTATCGTCAAAGGTCTCACAGTAATATCGTGGAGCATCACAATATATCGAATCCCAAGTGTCTTTGCTTAAATGAACAGTTCTGATGCAGAAAGGGCTAAAAACCTAACGCTAAACCGAGGGAACTACATAGACCATGATCCTTTGCTCCGCTTCAGTGCAGATACATGAAGAAATGGCATCACTGCACGATCACTGAAAAATATAAATTGATGACATTTGATCATTTGCTCTTTTATAAAAAACATATTCACGTGTCTTCATGGTGTTGCTCGTGCTGTGATGTGTCAGTTTTAGGGCTGAAACGATTCATCGAGTAAATTGATTAAAAAAATGCATAAATTATTTTTTGCCTCGATGCTTCGTTTCATTTTCATACACTCACCGATGGCCGGAACCTTCTGCAGTAGAGGTAAAGTTTCCACACGACCACTGCACTTCACTGTGCACACAACAGCGCGGACATGGATGTGTAATAAGAGCGCACTCTGCATCTCCTCCCGTACGCCGCGCACACCTATGTAATCTGTAATCTGTAGGGATTACATTTTAAAAGTCGCCGTCTCAACACTGATGCTACAACATGTAAACAGAACCGGACATTACATCAAGTGGAAAAGAAACCGTGAGGTGAGTCGACCTGAGCCCAGCGATAATTCAGTTTTTCATGTCCAAAACACGTGGATCTGTCAGTGCAGGTGGTGTGGACTTAACATGTGCAAAGTAGACACGACAATAACAAACGATTACTTGATTATTCAAACAAAATAATCGTCAGAATAATCGATTACTGCAGCTCTAATCAGTTTATACAAAAATACACAAATGGAGTGAGGAGCAGAGCTGGAGTGAGTGGAGCTGCAGAGTGAACAGATGCAGAACTCTCCTCCTCTACACCAGAGCTTCTGAACTCCACCAGTTTCACAGGCGCATTCACTGACCCCTTCTTAACTGGAGAAACAAAATGTGTTTTTTTTTATTCAAAACACAGGTTTATATATTTTATTGGTGCACAAAATGAACCGTGCATCAACATCACTGTGTTCAAAGAACAAGACCATCAAAACATGGTTTTCACACAAAAACAAGAACATAATAAAAATAATGAATTATTTACTAAAAATCAGAGCGACTTCTGCTATTGCCTTTGAGAGACCAGTTCAGACATGTGCAGCTTAATCTGGGCAAGTGCAACTCTCACGTCATTTTCATAACAAAGTCTGTTCCTTTTCCTCGTTTTTATGTCCAGCGTCGTCGAAAAGGATAAACAAAGATATGGAAATGGTCCGGGGCGAGTCACCAGGAATCACATGAGCTGTGAGTCTGACCCCTGAAGCCCTGAGACTCACTGATCAAACCAGGTTCAGAACCACTGGTCTAGAGCTAAAGTCTGAGTCCAGCCTGAGACTTTTCTCCTTAAAGCTGAAGCTGTGGATCAGTCGACAGAGCTGCACTAAACTGCAGATGGACTCATGTCTCAAATGGCACAGCCCTTCTGATTATCGTTTCTTAGACTCTGTATTTTACAAATGTCACAGGTTTGTTTTGTTTTTTTGTACTTGTATTGACATTTTTAAAAGTCTAACCAGGGACAGGGGCAAATGAACCTGTGGCTGAAGCCTTATGTACATGATTTGGTGGTAATGTTTTTCGTACAGTCCCTGACAAATAAACTAATGAATAAAGAAAGAAAGAAAAAAAATAACTGTTCTAAGCACTTTTACATCTTCATTCTTTGGATTAAGTCTGTGAAGCATTTTTAGAGGAAAAAGTCACAGATTCACAGTTTTTTATCATAATAAATCTGGTCCAGTGAGATGTTTATGGTGAAAATATCGAACAGAGAGATTTGGATTTCGTTCCATCTCTAAAGACGATAAATGTACCAAATGAACTGGACAAAGCGTTTTAGAGTCTTGTTATTCTGTAGAATATCGTAATATCGTGAGCTTTCCCACCATATCACAGTAAATATGGTACGGTGAGGTTCAGACCGTATCGTATCGTATCGTAAAACTTAGATATCGTTACAGCCCTAATTCATATATGTTCTATAATGTGATTTTTTGGATTTTCTTTTCTTTTCTCTCTCTCAATGTTAAAATAAACTGACTAAAACCTACAAAATCATCTAAGGATCAAGTCCTTATCTCCTCCACTGTAGATTTGTTTAGTGTCTCCGTGGAAAAAAGCAGGTGACGGAAAAGTTGCGCAATGCTCTTTTAACGTCTGATTATTTTTAGACCTGGTTTGAGAAAAGGAAATGACAGAATGTTTAGTGTCACTCACACAGAAATGTTCCCTCCCATTCATTTTAATGAGGCAGGACTAAACCAGGACTGAACCAGGACTGAACCAGGACTAAACCAGGACTGAACCAGGACTAAACCAGGACTAAACCAGGACTAAACCAGGTCTAAACCAGGACTGAACCAGGACTGAACCAGGACTGAACCAGGACTAAACCAGGACTAAACCAGGACTAAACCAGGACTAAACCAGGTCTAAACCAGGACTAAACCAGGACTGAACCAGGACTAAACCAGGACTAAACCAGGACTAAACCAGGACTAAACCAGGACTAAACCAGGACTGAACCAGGACTGAACCAGGGCTAAACCAGGTCTAAACCAGGTCTAAACAAGGACTAAACCAGGACTCAATCCGCACTAAACCAGGACTGAACCAGGTCTAAACCAGGTCTAAACCAGGTCTAAACCAAGGCTAAACCAGGTCTAAACCAGCACTAAACCAGGTATAAACCAGGTCTAAACCAGGACTAAACCAGGACTAAACCAGGACTGAACCAGGTCTAAACCAGGTCTAAACCAGGTCTAAACCAAGACTAAACCAGGACTAAACAAGGACTAAACCAGGACTAAACCAGGACTAAACCAGGTCTAAACCAGGGCTAAACCAGGACTGAACCAGGGCTAAACCAGGACTGAATCAGGGCTAAACCGGGGGCTAAACCGGGACTGAACCAGGACTGAACCAGGACTAAACCAGGACTGAACCAGGACTGAACCAGGACTGAACCAGGACTGAACCAGGACTAAACCAGGACTGAACCAGGACTGAACCAGGACTAAACCAGGACTAAACCAGGACTAAACCAGGACTAAACCAGGTCTAAACCAGGTCTAAACCAGGGCTAAACCAGGACTAAACCAGGACTAAACCAGGACTAAACCAGGACTGAACCAGGTCTAAACCAGGTCTAAACCAGGTCTAAACCAAGTCTAAACCAGGACTAAACCAGCACTAAACCAGGACTAAACCAGGTCTAAACCAGGTCTAAACCAGGGCTAAACCAGGACTGAACCAGGGCTAAACCAGGACTGAACCAGGGCTAAACCAGGACTGAACCAGGACTGAACCAGGACTGAACCAGGACTGAACCAGGACTAAACCAGGACTGAACCAGGACTGAACCAGGACTGAACCAGGACTGAACCAGGACTGAACCAGGTCTAAACCAGGACTGAACCAGGACTGAACCAGGGCTAAACCAGGGCTAAACCAGGACTAAACTAGGGCTAAACCAGGACTAAACCAGGACTAAACCAGGACTAAACCAGGACTGAACCAAGACTGAACCAGGTCTAAACCAGGTCTAAACCAGGTCTAAACCAAGGCTAAACCAGGACTAAACCAGCACTAAACCAGGACTAAACCAGGTCTAAACCAGGTCTAAACCAGGGCTAAACCAGGACTGAATCAGGACTGAACCGGGACTGAACCGGGACTGAACCAGGACTAAACCAGGACTGAACCAGGACTGAACCAGGACTAAACCAGGACTGAACCAGGACTAAACCAGGACTGAACCAGGACTGAACCAGGACTGAACCAGGACTGAACCAGGACTGAACCAGGACTGAACCAGGTCTAAACCAGGACTGAACCAGGACAGAAACATGACTAAACCAGGTCTAAACCAGGTCTAAACCAGGACTAAACCAGGACTAAACCAGGTCTAAGCCAGGACTGAACCAGGTCTAAACCGGGTCTAAACCGGGTCTAAACCAGGACTTAACCAGGTCTAAACCAGGAATAACCCAGGAGTGAACCAGGTCTAAACTGGGTCTAAACCGGGTCTAAACCAGGTCTAAACCGGGACTGAACCGGGTCTAAACCGGGACTGAACCAGGACTGAACCAGGACTAAACCAGGACTGAACCAGGACTGAACCAGGACTGAACCAGGACTGAACCAGGGCTAAACCAGGACTGAACCAGGACTGAACCAGGGCTAAACCAGGGCTGAACCAGGGCTGAACCAGGGCTAAACCAGGATTACACCAAGACTGAACCAGGACTGAACCAGAAATGAACCAGGTCTAAACCAGGTCTATACCAGGTCTAAACCAGGACTAAACCAGGTCTAAACCATGACTAAACCATGTCTAAACCAGGACTAAACCAGGACTAAACCAGGTCTAAACCAGGACTAAACCAGGGCTAAACCAGGGCTAAACCGGGATTGAACCAGGACTGAACCAGGACTAAACCAGGACTCAACCAGGACTGAACCAGGACTAAACCAGGACTGAACCAGGACTGAACCAGGACTAAACCAGGACTGAACCAGGACTGAACCAGGACTGAACCAGGACTGAACCAGGACTGAACCAGGTCTAAACCAGGACTGAAACAGGTCTAAACCAGGACTGAACCAGATCTGAAACAGGTCTAAAACAGGTCTAAACCAGGTCTAAACCAGGACTAAAACAGGACTAAACCAGGTCTAAAACAGGTCTGAACCAGGTCTAAACCAGGTCTAAACCAGGTCTAAACCAAGGCTAAACCAGTACTAAA
The DNA here is from genome assembly GCA_030686955.1 of Odontamblyopus rebecca. Lineage (NCBI taxonomy): Eukaryota > Metazoa > Chordata > Actinopteri > Gobiiformes > Gobiidae > Odontamblyopus > Odontamblyopus rebecca. The sequence goes on from CM060668.1 coordinate 3,555,367, forward strand.
CCAGCACTAAACCAGGACTAAACCAGGTCTAAACCAGGTCTAAACCAGGTCTAAGCCAGGACTGAACAGGTCTAAACCAGGACTAAAACAGGACTGAACCAGGGCTGAACCGGGACTGAACCGGGGCTAAACCGGGACTAAACCGGGGCTGAACCGGGACTGAACCAGGACTAAACCAGGGCTAAACCAGGACTGAACCAGGGCTAAACCAGGACTGAACCAGGGCTAAACCAGGACTAAACCAGGACTAAACCAGGACTGAACCAGGACTGAACCGGGACTGAACCGGGACTGAACCGGGACTGAACCGGGACTGAACCGGGACTAAACCGGGACTAAACCGGGACTGAACCAGGACTGAACCAGGACTAAACCAGGGCTAAACCAGGACTAAACCAGGGCTAAACCAGGGCTAAACCAGGGCTAAACCAGGACTAAACCAGGACTAAACTGGGACTAAACTGGGACTAAACCAGGACTGAACCAGGACTAAACCAGGTCTAAACATATAAACTATATTTGTACATTTATTGAAATTGTTAATTTCCTTGTTCCGAAAACAGGTCTAAAAATAACTCGATATTTGTTTAGTGGAGCAGCTGATGCAAAGTGCGGCTAAACAACTGAGTGTTTTACAAAAGCTCTGACGTCATGGAGACTCGGGCAGGAGCAGGGCCAACAGGGGCACTGACAGGGGCACTGACAGGGGCACTGACAGGGGCACTGACAGGAGCACTGACAGGGGCACTGACAGGGGCACTGACAGGAGCACTGACAGGGGCACTGACAGGGGCACTGACAGGGGCACTGACAGGAGCACTGACAGGGGCACTGACAGGAGCACTGACAGGGGCACTGACAGGAGCACTGACAGGAGCACTGACAGGGGCAGGGCACAGGTAAATCTGACAGGTGCAGTGCAGTTTCAGGGTATAAGGTCATAAAAGACGCTGTGATTATGATTAGATTATAGGAGAGACAGGTTTTAGACAGAAAAAAAATATATATTTTGTTCACTTAAATAATAAATAACCTTTGCACTCTGCTCACTGATCATTAAAAAGACATTTCTTAATAAAAATAACAAATATAACCTGGTTTATAAAGAAAATAAACAATATATCAGGGCTGCACTCTTAATGGATCTATATATAATATCAAATTTTGAAACCGTCACAATTATCAAAATGCAAAAGGTCAGAACTACTTAGATAATGTCTGGTTTAGTCCTGGTTTAGTCCTGGTTTAGTCCTGGTTTAGTCCTGGTTTAGTCCTGGTTTAGTCCTGGTTTAGTCCTGGTTTAGTCCTGGATAAGACTTGAATTAGACCTGGTTTAGTTCTGGTTCCCGTCCTTCAGTCCTGGTATTTTCAACCTCTCCTCAGGTTAGGGTTTGGTCCTGTTTTGGGCTTTGTCCAGTTCTGGTTTAGTCCTGGTTTAGTCCTGGTTTAGTCCTGGTTTAGTCCTGGATAAGACTTGAATTAGACCTGGTTTAGTTCTGGTTCCCGTCCTTCAGTCCTGGTATTTTCAACCTCTCCTCAGGTTAGGGTTTGGTCCTGTTTTGGGCTTTGTCCAGTTCTGGTTTAGTCCTGGTTTAGTCCTGGTTTAGTCCTGGTTTAGTCCTGGTTTAGTCCTGGATAAGACTTGAATTAGACCTGGTTTAGTTCTGGTTCCCGTCCTTCAGTCCTGGTATTTTCAACCTCTCCTCGGGTTAGGGTTTGGTCCTGTTTTGGGCTTTGTCCAGTTCTGGTTTAGTCTTGGTTTAGTCCTGGTCTAGTCCCAGTTTAGTCCTGCTTCAGTCCTGCTCCTGTCTTGGTTTAGTCGCGCTTTAGTCCTGCTTTAATCCTGCTTTAGTCCTGCTTCAGTCCTTTGTAGAGCTGTGACAGACAAATATGTTTAAAACGTGACCTGAATCCTCATTTAAACTTAATTCTAGGGGTGGGTATTGCCAACAACCTTGCGAAACGATATGATTCGCAATACAGGGGTCTCGATACGATACGATTCGCGATACAGGGGTTTCCCGATACATGGCCTTCAAGGCGATACGTATCCCGATATTTTACATTACATAACCTATAATTTAAAAAAAAAGACAGATGTTTACTCAAATGTTATTTTTATTTTGGTGAAGCGCATCAGTTCCAGTGTAACAGAAGAAGCTGTAAGGCAGAAACTGCCCTTGATTAACCTGTTAACAGCCGCACTCGGCACAAGTGTTCAAATATGTACCAGATGTTCCAAACTGTAATAAGATGTAATGTATAATAAATAAACCATCTTCTGAAATTTAGGCATGTTTTCTTAAGATAAATAACTAAAACAAGCCAAAAAATTTCGCTCCATATGTCTCGTGTGCCTCCACCAGTGAGTGTGCGTAAAAGGAGGAGAGAGAGAGTCTCCATACACAGAGCACATGGAGCTAGCCTATCACTACAGCACCTCTGCCCCACATGGGGCCCACCGCTGAAATCGTCTTTTCATAGGCTACTCAGATCTGTCAATCATTTCCTGAAAGAACCAATGACTGAAGAGGTTTTGCCGTGGAACTGTCCCTCGGTCATGCGTAATACGCCGCTAACTGGACGCACTCGTTTTGTTCCCCAAGCTGTAGCGCGGCGCCCCGTAGCCGGACCGAAGCCTGGATACGCTTGTTTTGTAGCTAAGAGTGTGGAGAAAACAAACATACCCCACACCGCTAACAAGAGCTAAGCGTTTAGCTATGCTAAGGACCAAGAGCAAGAGTAGTAGTAGAGAGATGCGTTGCTCATCCATTCAGACAAACTCGGACTTTCTGGATTATTTCTCCACATGGAATTATTTTATGAAAAAAGCAACTGGATATTCTTTTTCTGTGGACTGTTACGGACTAATTGAGCACAGCTATTCCTGGATTGGACCCGTTTCGGACCCCCAGAACCGGCTCAAAGGTAAGAAATGCGATGAATATTTTCAGGAATTATAAGTTATGGCTCTTTGGGCTGTGTGGCATAAAATGAATGATATGGTGGTTTTACTGAGGAATTAAACTTTCAAACGATGTATAGCAGGTCAATATTGGAAAAATAAGTACGGTGAATATCTGGCTTGACTGTTTAATGTTGTGTAATTGCCCACCGGCTTAACAAGGCTGTATGCTGACATGCAGCTCCTTTGATGAAAGTAAACTGAAGATATGGCCTTAACAAGGCTGTAGTGCAGAAGGAATGCTGCCTCTGACAATACAAAATGCGCATTGCAAGGATCACTTATCAGACGCAGTTTGCTGAAGCTTGATAAATAATGTTTGTTGCATGTAAAATATCGATACTGACGCCTCCATATCGATACGTGTATCGCCAAGAGGCCCACAACGATGTATCCCCGCTGTATCACCGCTACTTAATTCGCATTCATATTTTTCTCGTTTATTTGGGTCTAAACCGTGTCGTCACAGGAGTGTTTTTCTCGTTTATTTGGGTCTAAACCGTGTCGTCGCAGGAGTGTTTTTCTCGTTTATTTGGGTCTAAACCGTGTCGTCGCAGGAGTGTTTTTCTCGTTTATTTGGGTCTAAACCGTGTCGTCGCAGGAGTGTTTTTCTCGTTTATTTGGGTCTAAACCGTGTCGTCGCAGGAGTGTTTTTCTCGTTTATTTGGGTCTAAACCGTGTCGTCGCAGGAGTGTTTTTCTCGTTTATTTGGGTCTAAACCGTGTCGTCGCAGGAGTGTTTTTCTCGTTTATTTGGGTCTAAACCGTGTCGTCGCAGGAGTGTTTTTCTCGTTTATTTGGGTCTAAACCGTGTCGTCGCAGGAGTGTTTTTCTCGTTTATTTGGGTCTAAACCGTGTCGTCGCAGGAGTGTTTTTCTCGTTTATTTGGGTCTAAACCGTGTCGTCGCAGGAGTGTTTTCTCGTTTATTTGGGTCTAAACCGTGTCGTCGCAGGAGTGTTTTCTCGTTTATTTGGGTCTAAACCGTGTCGTCACAGGAGTGTTTTTCTCGTTTATTTGGGTCTAAACCGTGTCGTCGCATGAGTGTTTTTCTCGTTTATTTGGGTCTAAACCGTGTCGTCGCAGGAGTGTTTTTCTCGTTTATTTGGGTCTAAACCGTGTCGTCGCAGGAGTGTTTTTCTCGTTTATTTGGGTCTAAACCGTGTCGTCGCAGGAGTGTTTTTCTCGTTTATTTGGGTCTAAACCGTGTCGTCGCAGGAGTGTTTTCTCGTTTATTTGGGTCCAAACCGTGTCGTCGCAGGAGTGTTTTTCTCGTTTATTTGGGTCTAAACCGTGTCGTCGCAGGAGTGTTTTTCTCGTTTATTTGGGTCTAAACCGTGTCGTCGCAGGAGTGTTTTTCTCGTTTATTTGGGTCTAAACCGTGTCGTCGCAGGAGTGTTTTTCTCGTTTATTTGGGTCTAAACCGTGTCGTCACAGGAGTGTTTGCGTTGTTGGTGAGATGAGGTGGGTTTGTGGTCGTGGTTCAGATGCAGCTGACTCACGGGTTTATGTTTCACCGGGAAACATGCAAATGACGTGTTTGTAACCATTGACCGAGCTCAGGGCCGCGGTGTTTGCTCAGGTAAAGTGTCTGGGCTGCTCCTGTGGCTGCTCCTGTGGCTGACCCTCCACCCCCCGCCGGACCCACACACATGCAAAGGGAGGAACAGCAGAGGTGGAAACGTCACCGAGTAAATGTCAATGTGGCTTCCTGTTTTTGGTCATAATGTCACTGTGTTTCAAAATAAAACTGAACCAGGACTGAACCAGGACTAAAAGAGGACTAAAAGAGGACTAATCCAGGGCTAAACCAAGGCTGAATCAGGGCTGAACCAGGTCTAAACCCAAGCTAAACCAGGGCTAAATCAGGTCAAAAACCAGGACTGAATCAGGATTAAACCAGATCTAAACCAGGGCTGTAAACCAAGATTAAAGCAGGACAAAACCTGGACAAAACCAGGACAAAACCAGGACTGTACCAGGGCTAAATCAGGTCTAAACCAGGACTAAAAGAGGACTAAACCAGGACTAATCCAGGGCTAAACCAGGACTAAATCAGGATTAAAATAGGACTAAACCAGGTCTAAACCAGGCCTAAACCGGGTCTAAACCAGGTCTAAACCGGGTCTAAACCAGGCTTAAACCAGGTCGAAACCTGGACTAAACCTAGACTAAACAAGGGCTGTAAACCAAGATTAAAGCAAGACAAAACCAGGACTAAACCCTGAATAAACCAGGACTAAAAGAGGACTAAACCAGGGGCTAAACTAGGACTACATCAAGGATAAACAAGGACTATAAATCGGGACTAAACGTGGTCTAAACTAAGTCTAAACCAAGTCTAAACCAGGTCTAAACCGAGTCTAAACCAGGTCTAAACCAGGCTTAAACCAGGCCGAAACCAGGACTAAACCAGGACTAAACCTGGACCAAATACAGGCTATAAACGAGGATTAAAACTCAGGAGTAAATCAGGGATAAAAAAACAACAACGCTAAACCAGGTCTAAACCAGGTCTAAACCAGGTCTAAACCAGGTCTAAACCAGGTCTAAACAGCTGCAGATGTTTCTGTAATAAAGACGTCTTTAAAATGCTGTGTTTTCAGTCCAGTCGTGGTATATCCAGGTGAATGTTTAATGATTGTGTAAGAAACTAAGAGGACTTTTACCTCTAGTGACAAGTCAGAGCAGAAACACAACTCTATACACCAGTTTATAATGTTAAAAACACTGAAATGCAGATAAATAATGAGTAAATCCTCTGCTCCTCCGTCACTGCATCCATAAACCTGCTCTTTGCTCTTCCTCTTGGCATCTGTAGCTCCAATCCCAGCCTCCTCTGCACATCCCATTTACAGTTTACACACTTTACTTCCTGCTTTGTTCCTTGACGCTCGTCCTTCTGGGAATCCTGCTCCTGACGACACCCAAATTCTTTTTGCCTGCAGTCACATGACCATTTCAGGCCATTTCTATAAAGGCAGGAAGTGTCTTGCTCATGGACATAACAAAAGTGCAGGCAGGAGAGGGGAGGGTGGTGAAAAGTGTCGTGAAACAGACGCAAATCGATATTAAAACTCGTGTTGAATCCTCGTAGGTCCTCGTTTTTCGGAAGTATCGGTACTAAAAAGTCCCACTGACAAGACAGAAATGAACCCTGATTTAGTCCTGGTTGAGTCCTGGTTTAGTCCCTGGTTTAGTCTCTGGTTCAGTCCTTTGTTCAGTCCCTGGTTTAGTCCTTCGTTCAGTCCCTGGTTCAGTCTCTGGTTCAGTCTCTGGTTCAGTCTCTGGTTCAGTCTCTGGTTCAGTCTCTGGTTCAGTCTCTGGTTCAGTCCCTGGTTCAGTCCCTGGTTCAGTCTCTGGTTCAGTCCCTGGTTCAGTCTCTGGTTCAGTCTCTGGTTCAGTCTCTGGTTCAGTCTCTGGTTCAGTCCCTGGTTCAGTCCCTGGTTCAGTCCCTGGTTCAGTCCCTGGTTCAGTCCCTGGTTCAGTCCCTGGTTCAGTCCTGGTTCAGTCCCTGGTTCAGTCCCTGGTTCAGTCCCTGGTTCAGTCTCTGGTTCAGTCTCTGGTTCAGTCTCTGGTTCAGTCCTGTTTCAATCCCAAATGAGGGTCTGAACCAGGACTGAACCAAGTCTAAACCAGGTCTAAACCAGGTCTAAACCAGGTCATCAACATCCCCTGGGGGTGTGAAGCTAACTGGAGGCACTGCTCCGTCTGAACCTCTGTGACTCACGTTCGACTTTGTTTTATCACAATCTGATCATTAAGCTGGAACTCCAACAGGAACTGAGCCGACTTTGCGCCGTTAAACAGTTCAGTTACAGTGAATTATGTATGTTTTTGATTCCTCGTTTCTATGGATACGTCATCGCGTCACCTGGAAAGTTCCGCAGTGACGTTAAACAGCTCAAACTTTACATTTCTTCAGTCACAGGTGGTTTTACAGCTCAAAAATACCCAGAAAAACCGACGTTCTGACCTGGACCTTGGCCTGGTTTGGTCTCCATCGTATAACGACAGAAAGGTTTAATGCCGTACTGTGGAACATTCCAGACAAAGCAATAACATCTCCATGGGTAACAGTATTTGACGGAGCCTCCACCAGAAAAGTCACACAACGCAGCTTTAGATAATTTCAGTATTATTTGTTTTTTTCAGTTTTCAGACGATCCTTTTTTCTTTATTTAGTTTATTATTTTAACCAGGGCTAAACCAGGACTAGACCAGGACTAAACCAGGACTAGACCAGGACTAAACCAGGACTAGACCAGGACTAAACCAGGACTAGACCAGGACTAAACCAGGACTAGACCAGGACTAAACCAGGACTAGACCAGGACTAAACCAGGACTAAACCAGGACTAAACCAGGTCTAAACTAGGTCTAAACCAGGATTAGACCAGGACTAAACAAGGTCTAAACCGGGGGTAAACCAGGACTAAACAAGAACTAAACCAGGACTAACCCAGGACTAGGCCAGGGCTAAACTAGGACTAAATAAGGCCTAAACCAGGACTAAACCAGGACTAAACCAGGGCTAAACCAGGGCTAAATCAGGGGTAAACCCGGACTAAACAACGTCTAAACAAGAACTAAACCAGGACTAAACTAGGACTAAACCAGCACTAAACAAGAACTAAATCAGGGCTAAAACAGGATTTAACTAGGACTAAACCAGGATTAGACCAGGACTAAACCAGGACTAAACAGAAAGACAGAAAGGTTTAATGCTTTAATACTGTGGAACATTCCAGACAAAGCACTAACATCTGCACAGAGAAAAGCATTTGACAGAATCAGACAGTCCTTTTTTCTGTTTTAATTTATAATTTGTGTCATTTTGAGGGAATAAACACCCCGTTAATGACAAAACAGACATAAAACGTAACGTAACAAACCAAAAAAACACAACAAACAAACAAACAAAAGAAGAATAAATAGATAAAAAGAAGAGGTAACGCGTAACCATGGAAACCGCTGAGCATTCCGCCATAGACATACGTACACAAGTTTTATTTTAATACGCTGTGAATTGCAATTAAATTCTACAGACGTCGCACACACAGGAGCAAACGACGAACTGCTGGAATGAAGAAAAGCAAAATCAGAAAAATCACAATTTGTTTACTGTAATGTCCGGAAAATTATGCTAAAAAAAATAAAAAATAAAGTGAGTAAAACGACCCCCCCTTCCCCGGCGTGACGTCACCGCGGGGAATTAAATACGGCTCCCGACTGAGCTATTGAACCGCACTGTTGCATCCTGGGAGGACGATTAAGCGGAACAAAAGGATCGATAATAAGTCATTTAGGAGGCGTGCGCGCGGGCTGAAGGCCGGTGTAAACACGGTGCCGCCGCCGTTGGCCAAACTCAGTGTCCGAACGGCCGCGGTCCTGTAAAAACTCTTTCCACGACGCGACTCAGCAAAGCCGAGCGGGAACACGACGCTCAGGAGGAAGAGGCGGCGTTCAGGCTACGTCACAAAAATGAGGAATCTGGAGAGTCACGATAACGGAATCTGAGGCCCGATAACGGAATCTGAGGCCCGATAACGGAATCTGAGGCCCGATAACGGAATCTGAGGCCCGATAACGGAATCTGAGGCCCGATAACGGAATCTGAGGCCCGTTAACGGAATCTGAGGCCCGATGACAGAATCTGAGGCCCGATGACAGAATCTGAGGCCCGATAACGGAATCTGAGGCCCGATAACGGAATCTGAGGCCCGATAACGGAATCTGAGGCCCGATAACAGAATCTGAGGCCCGATAACAGAATCTGAGGCCCGATGACAGAATCTGAGATGTGAACCAAGGATAAAACAGGTCTAAACAAGGACAAAACCAGGACTAAACCAGGACTAAACCAGAGATAAACCAGGACTAAACTAAGACTAAACCAGGATTAAGGCAGGACAAAACCAGAACGAAACCAAAACCAAACCAGGACGAACCCAGAATAAACCAAGACTAAATTGGGATTAAACCAGGACAAAACCAGGATGAAACCAGGACTCTAACCAAGACTAAACCAAGACTAAACCAGGACGAACCCAGGACTAAACCCAGACTAAAACAGAGATAAACAAGGAATAAACTCAGACTAAACTAAGACTAAACCCGGATTCAACCAGGACAAACCCAGGACTAAACCAGGACTAAACCAGGACTAAACCAGGACTAAACCAAGAAAAAATCTGGACAAACCCAGGACTAAACCAAGACTAAACCAGGACTAAACCAAGACTAAATTGGGATTAAACCAGGACAAAAACAGGATTAAACCAAGACTAAACCAGGACTAAACCAGGACTAAACCAAGACTAAATTGGGATTAAACCAGGACAAAACCAGGATGAAACCAAGACTAAACCAGGACTAAACCAGGGCTAAAACAAGACTAAATCAGGACTAAACCAAGACTAAACAAGGACTAAACAGGAACTAAACCAGGACTAAACCAGCTGCAGATATTTCTAGAATATGTCCCTTTAAATGCTGTTTTCTTATCATAGCGTCAAAAGTCTCACAATAATATCGTGGACCATCACAATATATCAGAGGGAACTACATAGACCATGATCCTTTGCTCCATTTCAGTGCAGACGACATGAAGAAATAACTGTTCTAAGCACTTTTACATCTTATTTTAAGACATTTTAAGAGGAAAAAAGCAGCATATTCATTGGTTAGCTGAGTTCTGTTGGCCTCGTTAGATCCCTAATTGCTACAGAGAAATATCACAATAAACGATATGATTGAAACTAGGATACGTAAAGCAGGATAATCCCAGAAAACAATTAAAAAGTGAATCATTAAAAGGTATTCTGAAGTGAAAAACTACATAGAAGAAAGAACCATTAATTAGTCAGAACTTATTACTTAAAAATAACAAGAAAATCACCATCACTGCAAAGAAAATGTTCACACAATATATATTTGTACACCCAAAACATACAGTACTGTTCCAGCTCCCACATATTTAAGAATACAGGAACAATCAGGCCTAAGAATCCGTATAATTTAGACTGAGCTGCAGTTCAGGTGAGGATTCTGTGGAGCCGAATCCAAACAAATAATGAGGAGGTTCAAAATTTGTGGATCAGAAGTTTGGAGATTTGTATCAAAATTTTAAAAATCCAAAAAGTGAATCTTTCATAGAGTTATAAAGGCTCCTGCCGTCCATCTGAAACTATAACTATAACTTTTATTTTATAGAGAAATTTAAATATTTGAGGCTGCAGTCGCATTTGTCCTGGTTTAGACCTGGTTTAGTCCTGGTTTCATCTCGGTTTTGTCCTGGTTTAATCCTCGTTTGGTCTTGGTTTAGTCCCGGTTTAGTCCTGGTTTAGTCCTGATTTAATGCTTGTTTAGTCTTTGTTTAGTTCTGATTTCACCCTGGCTTCGTCCTGGTTTCATCCCAGTTTAGTCTTGGTTTAGTTCCGGTTTAGTCCTGGTTTCATCCTAGGTTCGTCCTGGGTTCGTGTCCTGGTTTAATCCTGGTTTAGACCTGGTTTAGACCTGGTTTAGACCTGGTTTAGACCTGGTTTAATCCTGGTTTAGTCCTGGTTTAGTCCTGGTTTAGTCCTGGTTTAGTCCTGGTTTAGTCCTGGTTTAGTACTGATTTAATCCCGTTTTTTTGTCCTGGTTTAGTCCTGGTTTAATCCTGGTTTAATCCTGATTTGATCCCAGTTTAATTTTGGTTTAGTCCTGGTTTAATCCTGATTTAGTCTTGGTTTAGTCCCAGTTTAGTCCTGATTTCATCCTGGGTTCATCCTGGATTCGTCCTGGTTTAATCTCAGTTCAGTCTTGGGTTTTGTCCTGGTTTAATCCCGTTTAGTCCTGGTTTAGTCCTGGTTTAGTCCTGGTTTAGCCCCAGTTTTCATGTCAATTTAGTCATTTATAATAATTTCCTTTATAACTACAGAAAAAGAACTAAATAACATTGGAAAACCCACACACCTGAGTTGCAAATACATGAAGAACACATTTGTAAGGGTTCTGCTACCGGTTTGTCTGAAATATCACACTATATGTATCTGTATCCATGGAGACTAGAAAGTAACAACACCAGACTCAAGTTACAGGTCATATCTACGGAGAAACGAATACAGGTTTTCCAGTATATTCTTTAGCCATCAGTTTAATGCCATATTGTAAAAAAAAAATCTGTCAAATCAAGCAATAACTTCTCGATAGCACCAGAAAAGTTACACATTAGTTACACATATAAGCGCTTTGTGTTGCAATATTTTGTATGAAAAGCACTCTATAAATAAAGTTTGATTGATTGATATTACATTTTTAACAAGAAATCATACAAAAACACACAGCCTGATATTGCAATTTATAGGTGCCAGGCTCACTGCATGATTCAAAACAAAGCCACATTTTTTCAACAAAATCCACATGACCGCAGATTTTCGAAATAAAAAACTGGGAAATCCCTGGTTTGGGGTGGTTAGTAATAATAAAATTGTGAAACAAGTGGGTAATGAAGTAAAGCACTAATGTGAGTCAGTACAGTCACATTTTCTTTGTGTTGTGGTAATTTTTAACCAGATTTTCTGCGTTTTAGCTGAACAAATGACAGTTTAGGCCTCTCTTTACTGCCAACAGGTGTCAAATAGGTCAAAAATTGGGACACCTGGAGCATTTCTTGTATAAAACCATGACAAATCATTGGTTTGGGATAAATTTGCTGGGGCAGGGGACACAGGGCTCAAATCTGGGACTGTCCCGGGTAAACAGGGACGTCTGGTCGTCCCAGATGAGTGAGCTACTGTGTACAAACACTGGTCACCCTAAACATCCCTAAACACCCTAAACATGCACCAGAAAAGTTAATTATTACATCTGTACAAAGCAATCAGATGAAAACACAGCCAAATATCACCAATTATATCAAAAAACAAATAAATATAATAAAAGATACTGCTCCAGCTTCACTGCACTAACGTGAGTCACTATAGTCACATTTTCTTTGTGTTTTGGTCATTTTTAAGCAGCTTTTCTGCATTACACCTAAACAAATGTCAATTTATGCCTCTTTTTACTGCTGACAGGGATCAGATTAGTCAAAAATAGGGACACCTGGAGTATTTCTTGTATAAAACTGGGACAAATCACTGGTTTTGGTTAAATCTGCAGGACCAGAAGACACAGAACACGCAGCAAAAAGTTAAATATTACATCTTTAAAAAGCAATCAAATGAAAACACAGCCAGATATCACTAATTATAACAAAATGCAAATAAATATAATAGAAGATACTGCGTCCTGCTTCACTGCACTACTGAAATCATCAAAACAAAGCCACGTTTTCAGCCAAATCCGCATGACAGCAGGAGGCTTCAACCTGACACGGCTAACAACAATAGCCACCGTTAGCATCTGTCACATGCGTGGGTTTATTTCGCCCCAAAGCCACAGTTTGATCCGGCTGCAAAGGGGGGAGCTAGCCCTGGGTTAGCTGTTTTTGCTAATAGCTGCAGGCAAAACACATTACTCACTGTTGACAAGTGAGCCACGGATGCTAACCCGAGCTAACCCGTGACAATACAGCAAAACACACCAGCTACAGCAACATTTAGCCCCAATGCAAAAGACACTAATTCATTTTGACAAGCTAGTTAGCATGTTGCAACAGTTTGGTTAGCTGTTCAGCTGAAATCCCGCACGAATCTCACATTTATTTCAACCCGTCCTATTTTTTACTGTAATTGCATGGCTTTTTAAACAATGTCACGAAATAATTGCGCAAATAAAGGCAATAAAACGTGCAGCAGAGCCTGAATATCGCAACGGGAAGGCTGCTGTGTGTATTATGATTGCGGGGAAATGACGCTAACCCAGTGCCAATACTGATAATGTCAACAACAAAGCAATTTCTTTAATTCCTGGCTGAATTAAAAGCTTACAGATGTGTCGTAAAAGCGTGTTTGACAGCTGTCTTTCCTAAACAACAAACAAGGCAAATTAAAAGGCTGTAGTTGCAGTGCTGGTGTTATGCCCGACATTGCACCCCGTAGTCAACATGGCATATTTACGACTAAAACTGTCAAAATACGAAAAGATTAACCGATTTAAGCATTGTTTTCGATTAGATATGCAATTAAGATAAACGAATGATAAAAAAGTGAGGTAAGATTTGTAATTTTGGGTGATTAATTGTAATATCGATGATGATGTGTTGTTTTTCTACGCGTTACAAGCCAATTAAAAGGTGTTGCAATGTTTAAACGTGTTGGATTGTGTTTCTAGATTACAACATATTGTTAATAGTAAGAAAAATGTTAGCAAAGAAGGATAAAACGGAAATGTAAGTGGAAATGTTGGTAAAAAAAGAGCGCGGGTGGGCCGTGCGGACGGGGTGCGGGTTGGGGCAGTACACCGGCTAACGCTACGGGCGCACGGAACAGCGGGTTTAGCTGCAGCGGGAGGAGGGAACGCGTCCAAACGTGACCCACCTCTCTTCACGGCCTCGTCAAACGTCAGGAACCCTATCCTCGACTCTTTGGCCCCCATGCTCTCGCCTCACTTCATCTTCGCCAGGCCCCGGGAAAGCGATCGGGCGCGGCGGGGCAGCGGAGCGCCTGGAGTCGGTGTGCGGCGGGTGCGTGTGTCGGTATTTCGCGCTAGCCTCGTCGGTCTGGACGCGGAGGGTTGGACGCTGTCAGTGACGCCGTGACGTCACGACGTCACGTGGCCCGCATGTCATTTGATCGGCCTGTTGTAAACACAAGAATTTGTTTTGTTTGTGAATAGAAAGCGCGATACAAACCTAGAATTTGACATAAAACATGAACTTTTTTGGTGCATTTGAAGAAAAATTGAGGATATTCTTGCAAAAAATATCAACTAGGGATGTGACAATAACCAAAATATCGTGATATTGTATCGTCAAAGGTCTCACAATATATCGAATCACAAGTCTAAACCAAGACTAAACATGTGAATGTATTTATTATTTTGTATCATTTGTATAATACATAATACAGATATTGCACATGCTGAGCTGTGAAGATGAATTCTTAAACCTCTCGCAATGTTATTGTTTATGCCATTATATATTACTGTTGTATATTTGACATTTTAAAAATAAATATCAATTAAAAAATAAAATAAACACTGCAAACAAAGCGCTAATATCAAAAGGAGATAATTTATATATATATAATAGTAATAGATTTGTTAAGAAGGGAAAGAAAGGAGGGAAGAAAAGAAACTGCCTTTAAAATTATGCTAAGTTTGTAGTATTTTTTATTTATTTAACCTTTATTTTTCACATTGAGATTAAAAACCTCTTTTTCAAGGGAGTCCAAGAGGCGGTAAAACACGAGTAAAAAAAAAAGCATGAAGTCGTAAAAAGTAAAATAATATTAGTTAAGTAGAGTGACTACAAGTGTTTATTTAAAAATGGATGAAAAAAGAGAGAAAGCGAAATTAAATTATAAATTGGCCAAAATATAAATAGAAGGGGCCTAACAGTGTGGTTATTCTGCACTACCACATTACTTTAGTTTGATTTAATTAAATTTGTGTGTGTTTGGGGGTTCAGGGGTCTGCAGTTTTGTTGTTTTATGCTTTTATGGTTTTTTTATGTTTATTATTGTATTTTGTTAAATGTTATATTCTACTGCCGTTCATAAAATAAAAAAGCACTAATATCAGACATTCTTGTACAAAAACGTTTATTTACTGAGCTGCCTCGGTCACCATAAGGTAAACAAACAAACTTACAAGAATAAATACGAGACACTCTGATATGCTTCAGTATTTATTTACAGCTGCGGTATGTTCATTATGAACAAAAAAAGGAGATTATAATAAAAGCAGGTTGTGGTTTTTTGGGAAAATGCTCATCTTTACTCAGATCGGGCTTGCATCTCCACAAACCTGACTCTTATTTGGCCTCCTCCTGTTTTACAGTATTATAGCAAAAGGAAATGTTCTTTTTGAAAACGAAAAACGAAATTATTCTGATTTGCTCCAAACTGCGCACACAAGACTCCACCTGCACAAGAGTTTAAACAAAAAACGCACCAGGAAACGGTGTATTTACGTCAAAACACAGAACAGATAAAGGTAAGATCTTTTTATACTTCCACGGAGAGCGTCATACGTGATAAAAGGTGAAGAATTGCGTCCTCCAGCGGCAGCAGCGGGAACAGCACGAGTCACATTAGGTTTGATTTGAGTCATTTAAGGTCAGATAAAGTTTGTGTGTCTGCGGTTGTTTATTAACTCCATTTAAAGCGTTCAGAATGTTTGAGTTTACACGACCTGTTGATAGCAGCTATACATTTAGAAGGTTTCTGTGGGGTTTTATTGTCTTTAATTCTGTACAAACATCCCCAGTGCATTTATTTATATCATTATCATCATTATTATTTCATTTTTTATATGTAAGTACAGTTATTTTATGGCTAAAAGCTTATTTTCTTAGTTGTCAGTATTAATATTAATGCTTTGCTCTGCTTCACTGTGTCAACATGTGAAGTTAACTGTAGGCACTGCTCTGTCTGAAGCCCTGTAATACTTTGTTTTAACACAATAACTGTTTTCTGACCTAAAAATAGTATTTGCACTTCACAAAAAGTAAAATTTATGATAAAATGTGAAATATGCCTGTACAGAAATTGAAAAAATGTTGTGGATTCAACTTTTTTGAAAGGATTTGTTCAGGAAAAATGCTTAGTGTCTATCAAAAGCTCTTGTCAAATAAACAAATAATATAAAACACAGTTGTAAATGTCTTTAAGCCGGGGTCTGATGTCGCTCACATGTCTCTGAGGGATTTTCATTTTCCAAATTTTCCTTGATTTTCCTAATTTGTGATATTCGAAAGTGAATCCCAGTTTTCCCATTAAAATTACATTTGTACAGATAATTAAAAAAGAGAATTTAAGACTGGTTGTTTTCACGTAAACTTTAAAATGAATCTGAATGTATGAAGTTGAACTTTAAAAGGCAATAAGATGAGGTAGGTATGATTTTATTTTAACAGTAGTATTAGCAGTAGTACAAGTTTTAGTAGTAGTACAGTAGAAGACACAAAAGTCAAATTTAAAACACTAAAATACAGAAAATAAATGTTATGAAACTACTGCTGATATTACTATGACCTACCTCTTCTACTGGTACTGCCACTACTACTACTACTACTACTACTACTACTACTACTACTACTACTACTACTACTACTACTACTACTACTACTACTACTACTACTACTACTACTACTACTACTACTACTACTACTACTACTACTACTACTACTACTACTACTACTACTACTACTACTACTACTACTACTACTGCTGCTACACATAGATTAAAAACAAACAAACAAACAAACAAAAATAAGTCAACTACTACTACAACAGGGGCAGAGCACAATCTTCAGTTAGTCACTCTTCTGCCTCTGTGTCTCTTTTAAAGCATTATTTTTGCAGCTTCCTTCTCTTATGTTTTTATTTATTTATATATATCTACTCAGATGTTAAGTATGTTTCTAATTTCTAGTAGTATTACAATCAATCTTAATACCTTTTATTTGGTCTGCTTAACACCAAACTACTATTCTACCTAATTCTAGTACTCCTATTGCGCGGAATTAGTGTTTAAGACCTGTTATTTATTGATATTTATTACATTTTATTACTTTTTATTACACCGTTACATGATTGCAGTTTGCGTTTCCGCCGCTGCGACAGGGGGCGCTGTTCCACCCGCCCCAGCGCCGGAAGTGGGTTTGTTTTGGTCCTGGTGACACATGCGACTCACGTTTGAGCTGAAATAATGAAAAATAAAAAGATCTGAAGGTCCAAACTCCGCGGATACACGTGTTCAGGGATTGTTCCGGGGATGGAGCATTTTGTGAAGAAAAGTCCGTGATTTTTGTGTTTTTAAAGCGGATAAAATGAGCTCGCGTGTGTTGCTGTTCTGGCCCAATCTGATAGGTGAGACTTTAAACCTGCCGATAAAGATTCACTACGGGACTTTGGCCTAATGCTGAAGGCGATTAGTTATTTTATGATTAAAAAACACAGAAATATACAATTAACTTAAATCTGCTTAAATCTGAAGCTAGTTTCAGTCGGGACAAAATGCCGTTAGCAAACTGTCAAATTGTTTATAATCTAAAACCACCAAAATCCAAACGTTATGGTGCGTTATAAGAATAATTAATTGTAATAATTTGTAATAACGAAAGGTAGTAAAAGTAATACACATTTTAATTACTTTCTCCACCTAATAAACCCTTTAAAATGTTCAAAATGAAATTGACATAATATATTTTCAGCCAGCAGATCTAAATGCTGATGGTTTTATGACATTAGAACAAAAATAAACAACAATTTTGAATTTCTAAGGTGCAAATATTAGTTAATTTGCTTCTCTGTTAAGAAAGATGGGGAACAATTGTTTTCTGACCTAAAAATAGTATTTGAGCTTCACAAAAAGTAATTGTTAACGTTTTAAGTGTTGATAATTATCGTTACATTTTCAAATTACTATCCATGTGTTTTAATTCACGAGGGATTGGCGCATAGCTAATCATATATAATAATGGGATCTAATTGTAACTGTATTATCAAGCCCCTTGTGTTATTAAGTCCCTTTCAGACCGAAAACGTCATATCAATAAAAGAAAAAGCAGGAGTGTTATTAGTGTGCGGGAGTTTTCTTGAAAACAGCGACGTGCCTCTGCTCCAGTGCACCTGTTGCCCAGTCAGGTTCTGCAGAGTCCACACAGAAACACTTCAGAAAAAGTATAATATGATGAAATATGAAATATATCTGTACATACTCAAGTGAAACACTGTTGTGTGCTCAACATTTCTGTGAGAATTTGTCCAGTAAAACCTCAAAATGTGGACTTGTTCTTTGTAAAAATGCTTAGTGTCTATCAAGCTCTCGTCAAATAAAGAGATAATGTAAAACACAATTGTAAATGTTTTTAAACCGGCCTCTGATGTCATTCACATATATCTGAGGGGTTTTCATTTTCCAAATTTTCCTTGATTTTTCGTAATTTGTGAGATTCTAAAGTTAATCCCAGTTTTCGCATTAAAATCACATTATTTTTCACTTCACTTTTGCCTCCAGCTGCCTCCATTTCTGAATTTAGAATGATTTTACAGAAGGTTCTATACTACTCTATGGAAACGCTGTCCTCTGCCTTTGTCCATCCTTCAGTGTGTCTGTGTTGTGTTTCCTGTTCAGGATACTTCAGGATTCTTCTTCTGTTTGGAGCCTGGACTTTTTATGAGACTCCTGCTGTTTTCCTCCCTCTGTACACGGCCTCCATTTTGCTCGACGGTAACGTGCACAAAATCCATGAAACAGAGAAGGTTCTAATGTAAATGTGACTCTAATACTCATGTGTCTTACAGTTGTGGACATATAATCCAAAATAAGCTTTTCAGAGCTTTGAGCCACGTTATATTTGTCGCCTTTTCTCATTTAACCTCTTAAGTTTTAGTTAGTGATTCATGCATGTTTGAGTAATGTATTGACATCTAAAACCTCTTCACTCTTTGATGAGGGAACAACATTATAATCTGATGAAAAGCTTCAGAAAGTTGATTTGGAGTAACATCTTTTCTCTAATACTCCGTGTCTCTGCAGGAGTGGACGGGTGGCTGGCCCGGAGGCTGCAGCAGGTCTCCAGGTTCGGGGCCTGGCTGGACGTGGTCGTGGACAATCTGAGCCGAGGGATGCTCTGGACTCAAGTCTCCCAGGTCTGTATTTCATCATTTGTGATATGGACTGTCACAAACCAGTGCTAGAGACAAAGGACAGTGACACAAACGAGATGTGACATAAATTCAGTGGCTTTTATAAAGTGTTAGGGAAATCTTTACATAATCATAACTGAGGGTTCATGAGGACTTTCAAAACACGACACTTAGTCAAAATACTGTATTTCTCTGTCAGTTGTGTCTTTCATCTTTGTTGAATTCAACTTATTTCCATATGTTATTTTATTTTGACTTCTAATAACCCAGCGCTGTGTCTGACTCGTCCTTGACGCTGGTTGAGCTCTTGTCTGTGAATGTTTTGGGTGGTAAATGTGCTCTGTGTGATCTACTGTAGACACAGAGAACCACTGCAGCAGGAAACCAGAGCCCGACGTATCCCACAGATCAGGAGTCAGGACTCACAGCACACACTTAAACAAGACATTTACCCTCCTCCTCGTCCTTTTGCCTCTAACGTCTGAAAATCTTATGAACCCAACACCAGACAGAAGCTTCACTCAAGCAGGAGGAAGAGTGGGAGGAGTAATGCGCCCGTTAGAAGCTTCTGTCTCTATCTCAGGTGTAACAGAGCTTGAGTTTGCCTCTATAAAGCCGCTGAGGTGGTGTTTTCTGTGTGTTTTCGCTCTCAGAGCTGTGGCTGGCTGCTGTCGTCCCTGGAGTGGTGTGTGTTTGTGTGTAATCACGGCTCGAGAGGAGAACACTGGAAAAACAGCTTCAGCTCCAGCCCCAAACTCGTTCAGGCCGTCATGAGCAACGGTACGAGCTCCTCAGACCAGCTTCTCCAGAACTTTAGACGATTCTGTCCACTTTATTTACGCGCCACATTTCATAAACAAAACAGCTGCACAATACCTGAAAACACTGATCAAACTTTGCTCAGAACAGACGACTGGATCCACACGTCCACAACAAACAGAAACTGTACGACTCCACAAAGATCCTCGGCCTTTGCACAGTCGCCTTTTCATTTCTCACTATTAAACAGTGGAATAAACTTCCAGACTCTGAAACAGTCTGGAGACATTCAGCATTTTACTCCAAACCTACAAAAGCACATTCTAGACAATCAAACGTCAAGCTAATTATACTGGACATTTTTACTGACAAATTCAGCACAACTACATTTAATCTCATTATTGCTGTGAGTTTAGGACGTCAGGATTTATGAATTGTGATGTTTTATGGTGTATTTTTATTGCTGTATTGTAATATAAATTGTAAATATTTTGTGTGTTCACCTCATTAAATGGAGGGAGATACGCGAAGCCAAAGTTTGGTTTTATTAGAACTTGAGCCTCATCTTCAAATATAAAGCTGCTATAAAGGGGAGTTTTAAGAGTGTGTGCGGTTTGGTAGATCTGGAGGAGGTCTGAGATGTAACGTGGGTCCAGTCCATTTAGAGATTTAGAAACAAACAATAAAATCTTAAAATCAGCTCTAAAACAAACTAGAATCCAGTGCGACAACGATAAAATCTCAGTTATGTGTTCATGAAGAGTCTGGTCACCGCTGAGTCTCGCAGAGTTCGAGTGGATTGCGCTCTCGCCTCTGTCAGAAGAGTGTTTATTTGTTATAACTGATGTATTTCCCGTCAGGTTTCCGCACTCCTCTGGGTCTGCTGGTGGTGAGTGGACTTCACGTTCTCCCTCTGTGGCTCTACTGCTCTCAGCACAGTTCGCTCCAGCCGCCGTCCTGGATCCAGCTGCAGGTCACGGCTCTGCTCGTTCTGGGACGGACGCTCGCGTTTGTCGCTGAGGTAAGACGCCGGCTCAGAGTTTTGAATCCACAAATACCAGGAGGGAGCGTGTGACCTCGGGGAACAGGCTTTTTTTTTGCTGTACTAGAATAAAGTGTAACTGCACATCCACTACAGTAGTTGGCAGTGTAGTGTCAGGTTTTTTTACGCCCCGAGCAGGAGATCTGAAGCGCAGTGAACAAACCCTCGAGAAATACCATGGGAAAATGTTTAACAAGGATGAAAAGAAAGACGGAGATCACGAAACAAACGACAGTCTCCCGAAAGACGAGGAAATACGATGAAGCGTTTGTAGCGCTCGGCTTCACTGTGATGACGGTGGAGATGAGGAAAGGCCGCTGTGTTTACTGTCCAAACATGTCGGCAGTGACAGTACGAAGCCAAATAAATGTTGACGCCGCCTAAAGACTTTACAGCCCAAACACACTGATGAGACGCTTCAGAGAAAATGTGCCGAACATCACCGACAGTCCTCCTGCTTTAACATTTTATATTCAAATGATCATTATTATTATTACTGTTCCTAATCTGCATGAATAAACTCAACTTTACACCATATAAACCTCCAGACTCCAGAGCCTCATCAGTGTGAGGTCAGAATGAGTTTAATGCAGATTTAAACATCTGTTTATGTTTTACACAAACTAAACTTAAAACCACATGACTCATTTGCATAAACTGTAAGAGGTGAAAAAAGCAGCTCTTTCCTTGTGCTGCTGCTTCAGCTTCTGTGGGACTAAAGGACTCGACTCAGTGAATATGAGTGTTCTCTCTGTGACTCAGTGAATGAGTGTTCTCTCTGTGACTCAGTGAATATGAGTGTTCTCTCTGTGACTCAGTGAATATGAGTGTTCTCTCTGTGACTCAGTGAATATGAGTGTTCTCTCTGTGACTCAGTGAATATGAGTGTTCTCTCTGTGACTCAGTGAATATGAGTGTTCTCTCTGTGACTCAGTGAATATGAGTGTTCTCTCTGTGACTCAGTGAATATGAGTGTTCTCTCTGTGACTCAGTGAATATGAGTGTTCTCTCTGTGACAGAGGATGTTCTGCTGGTGCTGAGTCTGTTCTGTGCGTATGTCGCGTTGCAGATGCTGCGTAAACATGTGAAACCGGGACACTCAAAAACCCGATCATACCCGGGACACTGATGTGCAGGGAAACACACTCTGAGGAATATAGGGATCTCCAAGGAGCCAGAGCCGAGACGTGGGACTGTGAGGCTCCAGAGTTTGTGCTCAGACCTCGACTCCTCAGGCTGCGTTACACAGACACCGACATTCAGTTTGGCCATTAAAATGAACCTGAGCCACCAAACTCTGAAGGATCAATTATCGATTAATCGACTAATCAGCCCGTCCCCGTCTTAAACCCAGAGTTAATCGAACTTCCTTTATAAAATGAAGCCGTCCTCTTCTTCTCTGACCCTCTTCTTCTCTTTTCTTCTTCCCTCAGGTCTGGTGCATCTGGACTCATATAAAGTTTCTCATCAAAGACGAGAACGAGGAGAAGAAAAGTTAAAGTCTTCGATGTTTGGAATCATTTTCATCATATTTATGAACAGTTCTGTTTGTTTTAAGACATTTAAAAGGGAACAGGGTAAAATGAGGATTTTTTTCCTATTATGTTTCACCTTTAATATGAGTTTAAAGATGCACTACACAGCTGTTCTGGTGGAGGGTCTGTAATGTTCCACAGTGTGGCATTAAACATGTTCATATAAGATTTGTTTGTATTGCTGAAAACCTCACAGACTCTTATGATGAGCGGGGTCGCCTCTCCACAGATCTGACCTGTAACTTGCCCTAGTGGTGCTTCCTTTTTGTCCCTATGGAGTTTAGTCCATCCATCTGGGAGACAAACAGGAGAAAAGTTCCACAGTGAAGCTTTAAGCGGACTTGAAACGGGGCATTTCTTTGTACAAACAGAGTTAAAGCTTAAACTTTGCCTTTGCACTTTTGAATGTATTTGTCCAATAAATGATTTCACTTTTGGAAACTGTGCTGTTTTCTCTGGGGTTTTAAAGCTGTGGGAAATTGGGGTTTCAAAAATATCGAAAAATCAGACACGAATCGAGACGAAAACCAGAATCGGAACAAGATCCTCGTCTTTCGCAGATACTAAAAAGTCGCATTGACAGGGCAGGAAAAACATGCCTTACGGATTTGGACGATATTTTTATATTTCATTCTTCGTTGCTTCCAAGTTCTTGGTTTGCACCTAAACGAAAATCAGATTTTATTCCTATTCATCGAGGCAAATAAGTGATGATCTTACAGCAGAACGTGAACTCTTCCACATTGACTCGCATTGCAGGTGTTTGATTTACGACGGAAAATGTCTTCTCCCCGTAGTCTCCATGAGGACCTTGAGCTCCAGCTGAAGTGACTCCATCTCTTTTTGATCGTTGTCATGGTGATGCTCATGGTTTCGGGATCCATTGACTGTGGCTTTTTATAGTAGTCGTGCAGTAACTCGAGGTGAACCTGCTCAGAGCTGATTTACCTCATTCATATCAGCGGATCTGGAACCAGGAACTCAGAGTTTCTGTCTCAGAGTAAGTGAACTCAAAGTTCAGGGATAGACTCAGAGTTTGTTGAACCCGCTTTCTGGAACAGCCCCCTGGTTTAGACCTGGTTTAGACCTGGTTTAGACCTGGTTTAGACCTGGTTTAGACCTGGTTTAGACCTGGTTTGGCTCTGGACCACCATGGACTCTACCTGGACCACTGAGGGGCTACACAGATAGAAATAAGGACACATCCATCCATTTTCTTCCACTCGGGTCGCGGCAGCAGTCTAAACAGGAACTCCCAGACTTCCTTCACCCCACGCGCTTCCTCCAGCTCCTCAGGACCTCAAGGTGTTCCCAGGTCTTCCCAGAGACAGATTCCCTCCAGCGTGTCCTGGGTCTTCCCCGGGGCCTCCTTCGTGCTCAGAACATCCCCCGAGGAAGGCGTCCAGGAGGCATCAGGACAGATGCCCGAGGACTTCCTCTTGACGTGAAGGCACAGTGGCTCTACTCTGAGCTCCTCACCCTGTCACTAAGGGAGTGCCCGGCCACCCTGCGGAGGAAACTCATTTTGACCATTTGGAGCGTGAGGCTGACAGGTGGATCGGTGCAGCGTCGGCAGTGATGCGGTCGCTGTATCGTTGTGGTGAAGAGGAGCTGAGCCCAAAGGCAAAGCTCTAGATTCACCTCAGTCTCGTTCCTCCTTCACCTGTGGTCCTGACTCTGGGGAACACAACATCTATAACATCTATAAAAGAAGGTGATCTGCGAGGCCCAGCAGATAATGGGCAGCCCTGATCAGCCCTGATCAGCCCTGATCAGCCCTGATCAGCTCTGTGAGGAGTTTAACCTCCTTCCTTCTGGGCGGCGTCCTTTGTTTCTGAAGCCATAACCAGGATGAATGCTCTTATAGCTTGGATCGTGGTGAGCTGCAGATACATACAGTACCTGTTCTTTTTTTCCTATTTTTAAGGGAATGTTTGTTTGAATTGTTGAGCTAGACTTAAAGTTGAACTCCGGCCCGTTTGAAGCTAAAGTCGTGTCTAGAGTGTCTTCTGTCAGAAGCCAAAAAACGGCACAGATCAGTGTTTCCTCGGTGGAGATCTCACTGTGGCAGTGAGTCTGTCAAGGCAACAAACTAGTGTAGTGATGGGGGCAAGTTCTGAACTTCCACGTAAAACGACAATTTGCTTCACACTGAAGAAGCTTAACTCCACTTTAACCCATCTGACAACAGCCACGAGTCTAACAAACCAAACGCTCTGCCTGGTTCACTCATTAGTGTCTGGAAACGTTAGAAAACAACTTTATAAACACCTCACACTTCCCTCTGTTGATTTCCCACTGCACAGACCAAAGCCCAAAAGACTCGATCGTCGACTCCAGAAGCAACAAGTGAAGATCGACGACTGACGGAGAAGAAGAGAAACTGAAAGTTGTTGAAAGAAAATGGTTCGGCAATGTATTTTTTTAGGAAAAAATATAATTCACTCGTAAATAAATGGGATCAGAAACGACATCGGCGATCGAGTCTTTTTTGAAGTTGAATAAAAGGCCACAAGGGAATAGAAAATAAAGCACCACCGTTTAATGTGGAAAATCACAGGATTTTGTTTCAAGAGTTTATTTTATTTCATTGGGGTAATAAGTATTGAATATCGAGTCTATTCTTTAGTATCAAAATCATTCCTGACCCCTGTTCTTGAGCAAATGTGTCTTGCGTATGTGTAAAGATCACCAGGAAGTGTGTGTTCGCATGCTAGTTGTCAGCTTTACACAATGGCAGTTCTGAAAAGCGCTCGTAAACTCAAATTTTCATCAATGCAATGAAAATTTTGTGTGTTTTTAACACAGAAAAATCAGGGCCAGCGCCTCTAAAGAAAGCAGATAACATTTTCAGACACTCATCTAAAGGTGCACTGTGGAACTTTTCTGGCGGAGGGTCCGTCACCTTCTTGTTTCTATGGATACGTCATTGCTCTGCCTGAAATGTTTCACAGTGCGACGTTACAGGTGGTTTTACAGCTCAAAAATACCTAAAAAAAAACACCTGGTTTGGTCTCCGTGAAGACAGAAAGGTTTAACGTCAAACTGTGAAACCGAAATCTCCACGGAGAAAAGCGTGTGACGGAGCCTCCGCCCGAAAAGTTCCACAGTGCGGCTTTAAAACGGGAAGAAACGGCGAAACTCGTGAAGGTTTCGTGACATGAAATAACTTTATTGTTTTGCGTCTAACAGTGAAGCAGTAACAGGACAACAGTGGTACTCCATAATTTGACACGTGGCGAGAGCGAAGCACCAACTCGCCTTTTCACCCACCAAAAAAACTCAGATGCCCTTCCGCCATTACGCCGTAGACCCTGTAAACCTCGTCTGATCCAAATATTTAAAGTGCGTATGACAGTTGTTGTTTTTTTTTACATTTTCACTTTATTTTGTTGGATGTAACACCTGCTGGAAATGTAAGTCGTAGTTTTACACCAAACGAGACGCAAAATTGTGAAGAAAAGTCGAAAAACACATTAAAAACTACAGGAAGTGGAGAGAGTCCCACACTGATGACATCACACTGGGAGATCTGCAAAAAAATTTACATAAACGCACTTTTTCCTGATATTTTAAACACGATTTCAACAAAATAAACGTGTTTTCTTATATTTTTATTTGTCAAATTATCATTTCTGACGACTTTTGACCCATTTGTACATTGCGGTTGCTAGGAAACGGTTTTCTAGTGTGATGACGTCATGATTTTCAACCAGGAAATACGATTTTAAACCTAAAAGAAAAAAGGTCCAAAAACCCCCCAAAACATGGGATTTTTTATTTTATTTTATTTTTTAGCAACACCTTAAAGGTTTTGGACCAGTTTTCAAGACAATAAAAATCAGGTAAAGCGAATTAAATGTGTTTTAGCAAAATTAATCTACTCATATCTCGTCATACGTGCTATTCAGGGCTGCTAACGTCTACCCAAAGACCCATTTTACTCTCAAATTCCTGTAATTTTCCACGTATTTCTCAACTTTTCTTCACAAACTGCTTCTCAGTTGGTGTAAAACCATCATTTATATTTGCAAAAACAGGTATTAGGCACAAAATAAAGCCAAAATTAGTGTAATAAAAGCGCCGTACGCACTTTAAGAGGCAGGATGCAGTAGTAGGAGGCGGCTGTAATGTAGATTTGGGGCTTACATGGGTATTTTTAGTCTATTTTCTCTTTTAAAGCTGCACTCTGTAACTTTTCTGGCGATGTACATGCACCTGCTCGTCTATACAGAGGTTGCCTGAAATGTTCCTCAATATGGCATTAAGTTTTTCTCGCATTTATCCAGTCATAATACAGGTGTTTTGATGTCTTGAAAGGCAAATCAGGTTTTACTGTGAGTGGGCTCGCCTCTCCGTAGATTTTAAGCGTAACCTGGGTGTTTGAGCCGTTTGTTTCCATGGTAAAGTGTAATGCCGTACTGTGGGACATTCCAGGCAAAGCAATAACATTTCCATGGAGATGAGAAGCTGGCGGAACATCTAGAAACGTCAGAAACTTTGCAGCTTTAAACATCTTTAGTATTTGTTGCTTTTGTTTAGTCCTGGTTTAGTTCTAGCTTAGTCCTTTGTCCTGGTTTAATACTGGGTTAGACCTGGTTTAGTCCTGGTCAAGGCCACGGTGTAGACCTGGCTTAGACCTGGTTTAGTCCTGGCTCAGTGATTCTCAGACCTGGTTCAGTCTTGGTTTAGATCTAGTTTAGACCTGATTTTAGTCCTGGTTTAGCCTTTATTCAGTCCTGGTTTGGACCTGGTTTAGACCTGGTTCCGTCCCGTTTTAGTGCTGGTTTTAGTCCTGGTTAAGACCACGGTGTAGACCTGGCTTAGACCTGGTTTAGACCTGGCTTAGTTCTGGCTCAGTTATTCTCAGAGCTGTTTCAGTCTTAGTTTAGTCCTGATTTAGACCTGGTTCAGACCTAATTTTAGTCCTGGTTTAGTCTTTATTCAGTCCTGGTTTAGAACTGGTCTAGGCCTGGTTTTAGTCCTTGTTTAGACCTGGTTCCATCCTGTTTTAATCCTGGTTCCAAAGTCCACATCTGGACTAAGATGGGTTCAAACCAGGACCAAGACAGGTGTGAAGTCCTGGTTTAGACCTGGATTAGACCTGGATTAGACCTGGATTAGACCTGGATTAGACCTGGATTAGACCTGCTTTAGTCCTGGTTTAGATCTAGAAGAATCCTGGTTCAGACAGAATTGGAACCATTTCTTAAGCCTTGGTTTGGTCCTGGTTTAGTCCTGGTTTAGTCCTGGTCTAGGTCTTCCTGGACGTTGTGGTGTGTCAGATGCCCTCCCAGACGAGAAAGGGCCTTGTAACAGACAGAAAAACATTTGTGGATTTGATTTTTGTCGAATTCTGATGAAAATATCAGAGAAAATGAGAGAAAACACCCATGTGAGCGCACAGACACCAGGGCCTTTGTGTTTATGTGAGTCGTTTGATAAAATCTGATAAAAACATTCATAAAACAACATTATCGAAAGTCCTTTTTAAGAATCTAAGGCAGGACTCTCGGGTTTTGGGCCATTCAAAGCTTCGTGTGAAAAAGGGAGAAGATCCAGTAAAAGCACTAAGCGACAGCAAAGGCAAAGCATCAAAACAGGCTCAAGATTCAATCCCCAGGTCAGAATTTCGGTAAATCCAGGACAAAATCTCACCAGACGTTCTGATCTAGTCCTGGTATGAATCTTGATACCTGGCCGAGTCCTGGTTTAGTCCTGGTTTAGTCCTGGTTTAGTCCTGGTTTAGTCCTGGTTTAGTCCCTGGTTTAGTCCCTGGTTTTGTCCTGGTTTAGTCCTGATTTAGTCCTGGTTTAGTCCCAATTTGGGATTTAGACTTGGTCTAGTCTTGGTCCAGTCCTGGATTAGTTCTATTTTAGTCCCGGTTTAATACTGGATTAGTCTGGTTTTAGTCCTTTAGACCACGAAGACTAAGGATGCATCAAAACTTGGACTGGACCAGGACTAAACCTGGACTAGACTAGAACTAAACCAAGACAAGCAGAACCAAACCAGGTCTACATCAGGACTGAGCTGGGTTCAAACCAGGATCAAAAGAGGTGTAAAGTCCTGGTTTAGCCCCAGTTCAGTCCTGGTTCAATCCTGGTTCAATCCTGGTTCAGTCCTGGTTTAGATCTCAAATAATCCAGGTTCAAACAGGATCACAACAATTTCTTAAGACATGGTTTGCAAACAACTTAAAGATGAACTGTGTAACTTTTCTGGTCACCTGCTGGTCTCCATGGAGATCTACAGAGACACACCAACAAGTTACGGGTCAGATCTGCGGAGAGGCAAGCCTGCTCACTGCAAGAACGCACGATTTTCTATCTTTTTTCGTCGCGATTTACACACTCACAGTTTAATAAATGCAAGATAAGATTAATGCCATACTGCGGAACATTCTAGAGAAAGACGCAACATCTCAAAGACAAGCAGGTAGCGTCCATCTCCAGAAATGTTCCATAGTGTGTCTTTAATATTCCAAAAGTTGACAATTTTTATGGTTTTGCTCTGCTGTTTAGATCTAGTTTGTCCCGCTTTAGACCTGGTTTAGACCTGGTTCAGTCCTGGTTCAGTCCTGGTGAGATTTTGGCCCCTGGATTCACAAACCCCGGTGCATTGTGGGTTTCCGTTCGCACAGCGGCCGATGGAGTGATCGTTTTAAATCGAAATGGCTCACGCAGCTTCAGAGCGGATCAGGACCACGGACAGCACGAATCAGCCAAAACATCACGACCGCGGAGTCCGGACTTTAATTCTCCAGGTCTGTGCGGTACCAGCAGGAAAATGAGACCGGGTTCAGTCCTGATCGAGTCCTGGTGGACATCTCGAGTCCTGATTGAGTCCTGGTTTAGTTTAGTCCTTGGTTGAATCATGGTTGAATCCTGGTTTAGTATTTGTTTGCCTTTGTTTAGTCCTGGTTTAGTTCTAACTTAGTCCTTTGTCCTGGTTTAATACTGGATTAGACCTGGTTTAGTCCTGCCTCAGTGACTCTCAGATCTGGTTCAGTCCTGATTTATACCGGGTTCAGTACGGGTTCTGTCTTGTTTTAGACCTGGTTTAGACATGGTTTAGATCTGGTTCAGACCTGGTTTTAGTCCTGGTTTTAGTCCTGGTTTAGTATGATTTTAATCCTGCTTCAGACCAGGATCAGACCTGGATCAGACCCGTTTTAGTCCTGGCTCAGACCTGGTTTTAATCCTGCTTCAGTCCTGGATCAGTCCTGGATCAGACCTGGATCAGACCGGGTTTTAGACCGGGTTTTAGTCCTGCTTTTAGTTCTGGTTTAGACCTGTTTTAGTCCTGGTTTAGACCTGGTTCAGACCTTGTTTTAGTCCTGGTTCAGACCTGTTTAAGTCCTGGTTTTAGTCCTGGATCAGACCTGAATCAGTCCTGTTTTAGTCCTGTTCCGGTCCCGTTTTAGTCCTGCTTCAGTCCTGTTTTAATCCTGTTTTAGTCCTGGTTCAGTCCTGTTTTAGTCCTGTTTTAGTCCTGTTTTAATCCTGTTTTAGACCTGTTTTAGTCCATCTTCTGCAGGTGGTCATAATGTTCTGGCTGATCCTCCTGTCGTCCGTCCGTCTCCGCTCTCATCACATCTTAAACACTTAAAACTCTTTTCTTTTTTTTTTTTTCCTCCGATTCCACGTCTCGTTGGGTAATAAAAGCGCGGGCTACATCGGACATACACGTTTTTGCATATAAATTATTGGCGTTTTTATTGTGTCTGTGTCAGTTCAGCGCTGGAAAAAACATGAAAAACTCGTGTAACAACTCACCATTTTCATGACATTCCTTTAAGAGTCTCAAAGCCACCAAAAAAATTGCAAAAAGCATTTTTCCACGTCCGTTTTTTGCAAAGGAAATATTAAATCCAAAGGTACAATCTGTGTTTTAAACGTACAGATCCGGCTTGGGTTTTCTCACGATGTGTTTCTGTAGTCATGGCATTGGAAAGCTACGCAAAGAAGTGGTAGTTCGTCCAAAAAGTTGTAGTTTTTTTTGTGTTCGTTCACCGTTTTGTCCCAGTGGAGTTGCCGTCCGTAGCTGCTGGAGGCTAAAATGTCTGGCATGGAGTTAATCGAGTGTTGTTTGTGACGTAGGAGTTGAGTAGAGGGTTTATCGAGCTGGTTTTTGGTTCGCGCCGCTGTAATTCCCGGGCCTATTCACGCGGAACAAAGACGGGCACAAAGTTCGGCCTCTTCTCAGTCTGTGTAAATATTATTTTCATGTATAATCGTAAAAAACTACACCAGAAAGATTTGATTTTGACGCGATGATTCCGGTTGAAATCTCCAAACTTTTCCTTCTCAGCTCCATAAACGTGTCAGATTAATCTTATGGGTTAAAGATGCACTGTGTAACTTTTCCGGTCTTTTCGTCGTCTCCATGGAGGTGTTGTAGTTTCGGTTGGAATGTCCCAGTGTGGCATTAAACGTATCCAAGTGTTTTGCCGTCACGTAAGAACGTAAATGGGTTTTGACGGACGTAAAAACTTGCGTTAGTTCTGGTTTAGACCCGGATCAGACTTGGTTTAGTCCTGGTTTAGACTTTATTATAGACCTGGTTCGGTCCTGGTTAAGACCTGATTTAGTCCTGGGATCAGACCTGGTTTAGTACGGGTTTAGACCCTGGTTCTGACCTAGATCAGACCTGGTTTAGACTTGTTTTAGACCTAGTTTAGAGTTGGTTTAGACCTAGTTCAATCCTGGATCAGACCTGGTTTAGACCCTGGTTCAGTCCTGGATCAGACCTGGTTTAGACCCTGGTTCAGTCCTGGATCAGACCTGGTTTAGACCCTGGTTCAGTCCTGGATCAGACCTGGTTTAGACCCTGGTTCAGTCCTGGATCAGACCTGGTTTAGAAATTGGTTCAGTCCTGGTTTAGACCTTGTTTAGACCTTATTTAGACCTTGTTTAGACCTTGTTTATTCCTGGATCAGTCCTGGTTTTAGTCTTGGTTTTAGTCCTGGTTTAGATCTGGTTTTAGTCCTGGATCAGAACTGGTTCAGACCTGGTTTTAGTCCTGGTTTAAGTCCTGGTTCCAGACCTTGTTTAGCCCTGGTTCAGTCCTGGTTTTAGTCCTGGTTCAGACCTTGTTTAGCCCTGGTTTAGTCCTGGTTTTAGTCCTGTTTAATTCTTCTGTACCCGGTGGTCATAATCTTCTGCCTGATGTTCGCCTGGTGTCTCCCGCAGAGCTAAATAAGTGTAATGCCAAACTGCGGAACATTCCGGACAACACAGACATGGACAGAAGAACGAACGCCCTGCCAGAAAACCTTGAAGCCAACAGCAACTTTTGGGGATTTCTGAAGCGATTGTGGAAAAAAATGATTTGACTTTTGTTTATTTCTGACGGAGACGAGGCTGAACTTCGTGCCCGTTTTTGTTCCCTGTGGATATTTTCAGGAATTACAGAGATTTAAACCATAAACCAGCTCGAAACATCTGTAATCTGAGAGTTACACACAGCAAACTCCACCACAGAACTATCGGGAGTTTTTCATTTTCATCGTCGTCAATCCTCCGTCAGTGACCGAAGCGCCGTTTTCCGCTCAGGCAAACATAAATTCAGCGTTTTTTTTTTTAATTTCTTCATGTAAATTCCCTCTTTTTTGTGGAGTTCTGGAGTTTTGTTTTTACGCGAGGCAGGGTCGGGTGGGGCCGTGGGTCTGGGCCAGTAGAAAGGCCTGGACCACCTCCTGCGTCTGCTGCGGCGTGTTGTTGACGTCCTCCAGGGCGTCGGCCACGGCGAACTGTCTGTCTCTGAGGCGGTTCCAGTTGGACAGGACGTTGTGGTACTCGAAAACCTTCTCGAAGTTTCCCACGGAGTTGTAGAGTTTGATGAGGCCCCTGTAGTCGTACTCCAGGCCGCTGTAGCCCTCCCCGAACAGCTTCTTCCCTGTGAGAGATTTAAAAAAACAGATTTATTTACCCTGTTAACACCCACCTAATTTTGTCTGTGCACAACAGTGACACAAACCCAAATGTCACAGCTTATTAAAAGAAAATCTTAGACCCCACAGGCTTGTGTGATGCATCATTTTAAAGCTTTGACCTTCTAGTTTCTGTAGATCTGCATATGAAGACTGTGAGTGCAGCTCACTTATAGTACAGACATTCAAAAAATTGATTTTTTTTTGCCTTGGGAAAAAAATATATATAAAAGCTCTAACTTGGGCATATTTCATCCTGGGCATTTGTGGCTCACTACACTCACTGCTGAAGTTGTTGCAACAAAATTTCAGACTCTGAGCCTCAGGGTTTGGTGCTGTGACCCTTTTTGTAAAAATGTCAATTCAGCACAAGTGTCCAAATATGTACCAGATGTTCCAAACTGTAATAAGATGTAATGTATAATAAATAAATCTTCTTCTGAACTTTAGGCAGGTTTTCTTAAGATAAAAAACTAAAACAAGCCAAAAATGTCTCTCCATATGCCTCTGGTGCCTCCACCAGTGTCTGTGCGTCAGAGCAGGTGAGTTCCTCTCCAAACACATTTACACACTGAGCTGCTCTGTCACTATCTCACCTCTGCCCCACGAGGGGCCCACCGCCCTAAAGGGCTCCTGATAGGCTCTTCAGATCTGTCAATCATTTTCTGGAAGAACCAATGACTGAAGAGCTTTTGCCGTGGAGCGCTCGCTCAGACATGTGTAATACGCCGCTAACTGGACGCGCTCCTTTCGTTCCTCGAGCTGTGCCGCCCCGAACCCCGGATCATGTCGTGTGTGAAAGCTTTTGTAAAGAAGTTTGTTGTCAAATTGTAAATACATGCAGTTTAGTATTATGTAGTACAAGAAACCACCTTTTTTGTGCTGAAGAATAATCATGTACAATATTCACGTGAGTAAAGCTCATGGAAAGTTTCGGCCAGGCAAGGCTGTGGAGGGGGAGGTGGAGACAGCTGCCGCTGTATCCCATCCCCTCCCGCGGTATTGGACAGACACAAGGTCAGTCTCACAAAGTTTATCTATTGTTTTTGCTTATGTGCAGAAACTGTATTACACTGTTTAATTGGGTACGCCCTGCCCTGCGTGGTAGGGAGCTGCTCATGCTGAACTTAATAAAATGAACGGAGAGACAACTGGTGGATTTGGAATTGACTGAGGAAGCTCCGAAGTTGGGCACCCAGTGGGACGAGCTGTCAGAAGTGCCACTTGTCTCCCCGTGCACGTAAAAACTTAAGTTGAATTGTGTCTTTGATTCCTGGTGTTAACGCTCAGTCAGTAGCAGGTTGTATTCTCCGCAGGGCTGAGACGTAGTCATCTCAGTTTAACACTGTCATTCTCACAACACTGTTTTGTGTGTGTAATTTCCTGACATCGTGGATGGTCTCATTTTGTAGAGTGTAAAGAAAACGAGCAAACCCCACAGTGCTAACAGAAGTGAACGCTAAGCTAATCTAAAGGGTGATAAGGGACAGACATGTTTTCATGCATCGCTCATCCATTCATACAAACACGGCCTTTCTGGATTATTTCCCCACATGGAATTATTTTATGAAAAAAGCAACTGGATATTCTTTTTCTGTGGACTGTTACGGACTAATTGAGCACAGTTATTCCTGGACTGAAACAGTTTCGGACAGAACCGGCTCAAAGGTCAGAAATGCGCTTTGTTGGTTTGATTATTTTCAGGAATTATAAGTTATGGCTCTTTGGGCTGCAGCATAAAATGAGTGATATGGCCGTTTCACTGAGGAATTCAGCTTTCAAACGATGTACAGCAGGTCAATAGTGGAAAAATAATTAAGGTGAATATTTGGCTTGACTTTCTAATGTTGTGTAATCGCCCGCAGGCGGGTGGTGTTCTACATGCTTCTCTGTGCTGAAATGCTCAACAGTTACCATGGCGACACAATGCACGCATTAGCAAATACAGTCAAGAGTGTTTTAAGTCTGAAAACTGAAGAAAAAATACAAAATAAAAGTGAAGATTTCTCTTTGCAACTGATTAATATTTGTGATGAAAATGAAATGTGTTGATGAAATGTTTTGACTCTAGAAAAGGCTAAAGGCGGCAGATAACATAAGATCACTCTTCTGCTCCTTTTCATTCATTTCTTGTTGTGACACCGTTAATGCCTTTTTATACTTTGTGAATTAATATAAGAAAAAAATAAAAATTTGACGCCACATTTTCATTTTCCTGTGATCAGTCTAAGCGTTTGGGAATTTGATTTTCAACAAAAACGGCGAGAGCGACGAAACTGACTAAACTGAGTAACGCTAGGACTAATTTTAAGTGTGAGATATTCGTTTTAACGCTGCAAATCACATGTTGTAGCTCCAAATAAATCAACTCTTGTGTTGAAACAAAGCTCAGATTCAGTCTAATTTAAAGGTTGTATGGAGGATTTTGCAAGGAAAGAGAAATCCCCTTTCCTCCACAGCCCCCTCAGTAGAAACGCCTCCTCCCGCCTCCTGCTTGTTTACAGCCGCTGTGCGTTCAGAATCGCTGTTGAAGTTACATATCCAGAAGTAATTTGCGCGACTGAAGCGTCAGTCGCGCCATCGCTGGAAGGAATCTCCAAGAATCACTAGCGTTTGTCTTTGCTCCTTTTCCCCTTCTCTTCTTCTTCTTCTTTCAGCGACCTCAAAAACGGACTTTCTTTTGAGGTGAACCCGTCACGAATCCTTGTCTGTCGCTGCAAAAAAAATCTGTGCGAGGAAGCTACAGCTGGAAAAAGCCGCTAAGAATCGCCGCGTCGGTCGAGTAAACGGCGTCTTGCGTCTGTGGAACGTGCGAGAGGCGAACGTAAACCGCGTAATCCCAGCGCGTCGGCGAGTCAGTCACGCTGGAAATGTAGGGACTGACGACCAAAGAGCCTTTGCAGAAAGCTTTTATAACTGTCCGACACTCATTAACTTGAAACTTGTTCTCAACGCTGATAAAACAAAGCTCATGTTGTTTTCTAATTGTAAAAAGTTGCCTCAAATGATTCCCACAGTGTCCACTCCTGAGGGCAGTGAAATAGAGTTTAGTTTATGTATTTAATGAGACAGGGACAGTGCACAATCTCCATTAACCTCAGCAGGACAGATGCTTGTACCAGGTTGTGGCGCCAGTGCTCATTTCCACCTGTGGTCCCCGGGCAGGTTCATGTTATAGTTCATAAATACAAACATACAAAGAGAACGTCTTTATAATGACCGGAGCATCATTAAAATTCTGCTTCCTCATTCATACCCAGTTCTCTCAGCACCTTAAAATAAGAGGTGGTTCATATGTACAAACACCTCGGGGTCTTAATTGATGACAAACTCACTTTCAAGCCACACAGAGATAATCTTGTGAAGAAGCTGAGGCTAAAATTGGGATTTTATTTTCGAAATAAATTGTGTTTTTCTTTTAACAACATTTTTATCTGTGCTGGATTATGGAGCTCTTTTGTACGCAAATGCTGCTGCTCATTGTCTTCGAATGACTGACACTGTTTATCCTGCTTCTTTGAGGTTCAGTACAAACTGTAAGACGTCCACTCACCACAGTGAATCATCCTCTGGAGTGGGACGGCTGCTCTGCCCACTCGGAGGAAAAGTCACTGGTACTTTCATTTATGAGGCAATATTGGGACCACTGCCTTCGTAACGTTTGCAGCCTAATTGCTCTGAGAAATGCTGAATCGTTTTCTCTTCGTTCACAAGTCTATTTGCTGCTTTCTTTTCCTTATGCTCGAACAGAATTGGGTAAAAAGGCATTTGTTTATTCTGCACCTTTTGCGTGGAATATGCGACAGAAAGACTGGAAACTGACTGATTTAATTTCCTTGAGCACTTTTAAATGCAAACTGAGACCTTTTGAGACCAATTCCACAATCTGCACTTGTTTTTCATAATGTCTTTAAACTTTTATGTCTTATCTGTGTAAATATGTGACTGTGTTTTGTGTTTGCTGCTGCCTCTTGGCCTGGACTGCCTTGACAGAGAGGTTCTTAATCTCAATGGGATATTTCCTGGTTAAATAAAGGTCAAATAAAATAAAAAATAAAATAAAAAAGAGCCAATAGATAACGAGGCAGGTTTATCTGGCTCCACCATGTCCACAGTTGACAGATTTTCATTCTTTTGTTTTGTCATCACAGTTACAAGGTTGAGGAGCCCTTTTGGATTTGTGACAAATGAAGGATCTGGCGACGCAAAGTCAGGAGCTCCTTCTGTTTTCTGACTGGATAAACTCAGAGCGCTTAAAAATAAACCGTGAATAAATGAACATAACAGATGTGTCGGCTGCTACTTTCGCCAGGACGCTCTTGAAAAACAAATTCTGAATTGCAACGGAACCTTCTTGGTTAAATAAACGTGAAAAAAAAAGAAACGATATCTGCGAAATAAAAAGTACATAGAAAACAGCCTCTTTTCTCTCAATTAGGCCCAATGAGCTTCAGGCAGGAAGTTTCAGGTCTTTCTTTAACTGTATCATGTTTGTCATTCCTAACTTTTGTATCTTCATGTTTTTAGTGGATGTGAAAACAAAATAAAATGAAGGCTGTTCAGTTTGACGCGTAGAGTGTGGAGTTTTCTGCGTACCGATGGCGATGGAGCGCAGGTACAGCCTCTCGGCGTCCTCGTACTGGTTCATGTCGTAGTTGTAGAGCGACGCCAGGTGCCCCACAGACAGGGCCACCTCATAATCCTCGTGCCCCAAGAGCTGCTCCTTTATCTGGATCGCCTTAATGTGCATCTCCTCCGCCTCCTGGAGTCACACAGCAGGGCTTAGACCGGGCTTAGACCGGCCTTAGACCGGGCTTAGACCGGCCTTAGACCGGCCTTAGACCGGCCTTAGACCGGCCTTAGACCCGGCCTTAGACCCGGCCTTAGACCCGGCCTTAGACCCGGCCTTAGACCCGGCCTTAGACCCGGCCTTAGACCCGGACTTAGACCCGGACTTAGACCCGGACTTAGACCCGGACTTAGACCCGGACTTAGACCCGGACTTAGACCCGGACTTAGACCCGGACTTAGACCCGGACTTAGACCCGGACACACACAGAAGGGTTTAGACCAGGTTTAGATTGCTTTTAAATCCTGGTGTTAAGTTCCCAGTCTAGTCCTGGTCCAGTCCCCAGTCTAGTCCCCAGTCTAGTCCCCAGTCTAGTCCCCAGTCTAGTCCCCAATCTAGTCCCCAATCTAGTCCCCAGTCTAGTCCCCAGTCTAGTCCCCAGTCTAGTCCCCAGTCTAGTCCTGGTCCATTCCCCAGTCTAGTCCCCAGTCTAGTCCCCAGTCTAGTCTCTCCAGTCCGGTCCCGGTCCAGTGATGGGCCAGTCCTGATCCAGTCCCTGGTCCAGTGATTGTCCAGTCCTGGTCCAGGCCCCGCTCTGGTCCCCGAGCTAGTCCTTGTCTAGTCTCTGTCTAGTCCTACTCTAGTGCCTGGTCTAGTCTCTCCAGTCCAGCCCAGTCCTGGTCCAGTCCCCGGTCTGGTCCTCGAGTTAATCCTTGGTTCAGTTGTAGTTTAGTCTCTGTCTAGTCCTAGTCTAGTCCCCGGTCCAGCCCCCGGTCCTCACCTTAAACTTCCTCATGGACTGGTAGAGGCGTCCTAAGTTGCCGTAGTGTTTGGCGGTCTGGACGTTGAACTCTCCGAAGGCTTTCTTTGCGAGCTGCAGCGAGGACAGGTGCAGGTCGTGAGCTTCCTGCAGGAGGCGCTCTTCCGTCTCTTTGTTGTGGCAGTCGATGGCGATTTCCTCCAGAATCAGAGCTACAAAAATACACAAAAACACGAGCTTGGTCAACATTATAACATGGTAGAAAGCTAAAACATACAGTCAATTTCACATAATACTCTCACTTTAAGTTAGCGTATTTTTTTCATGGTTTGACTTATATATTGACTTATATATGAAATATTTCAGTTCATCTAAACATAAATGTAACATGGGGAAGGTACAAACCAGAGGCACTGACTGAATATATTAAAAGTCCTTTATGCATCGAAGGAGCCAACGTGTTTCCATCAGCGAGATATAATTTCACATGTTTTCACACTGACACAAGAGGCTCTGGGCTTGTACCAGCATCTGCTCCGCCTCAGGCTCCTCCTCCTGCTCCACCGTCACTTCTGTCACCAACTGCAGAACCTCAGACCTGTTTTCTTACTTAAATCCAGATGGAGACTTTTTTTTGGCCAGTGAATAATCCACTGAATCTGGTCCTTTAGTGCGACAGAAGCATCAGCACCAGCTGTTTTTTTCACTATCTGTAAATGAGCCACGAGGCTTTAAGTTTCGTTTCTATAAAACTTAAACCAATGTGAGCAAACACATTATTATTTATGGTAAATACTGAGCGAGAACCGGAAACGTGTGCAGAGCGGAGGAAGAGAGGAACAATCAAGCAGCAGAAAGAAAGTTTGGAGTGAACAAGAAACTTCTTTTTGATGGAGAAAAGTGGAGGAAACTCAAACTGCAGTGAAGAAAACAAAAGCTCATCGCGGGTAAAAGCTGAATTTATCTGGAGCTGGTGGAGTTACTCAGAAGTGACACCGAGGATGAAGAATTCAGTGGATTTAGTGATTTGGAGCAAGAGTTTGGTAAACTTATTCTGTTGTTTCTGCTCTAGTTTTGTGAATAACTGTTCATATGTGACGTGAACAAACCAGACACATGTTCAGCCTGTTCTTCTCTGTTCTGTTGGTGTTTCTATAACTCGTCTTTCAACATGAAGTGTTGGTCTCTGATTTTCAGTCCAGTGCAACTTATATATGTTTGTTTTTTCTTCATTATGCATTCTTTGGTTGGTGCGACTTATACTCCGGAGCCACTTATAGTCCAAAAAATACGGTACTCCTCACTTTCCAAACACATTCCTAGATTCTTAGTTTTGCTGTAATGGTGATGGTACCAACAACTAGCATGCAAACACCGCACCAATGTAAGTTTTACCTTTGACTCTCTTGGAGGAGGCCAGCAGCAGGTGGTCCTCTGGCAGAATGTGGGTGATGATGTCTATGGCACGTTCTGCATGAAACCTGCACATACAAATAAATTAAAAAAAAAATAAAAAAAATCACCATCACATGAATTTACTGATGTTTAAAAAGCCAAGTAGGATTCGATTTGTGGTACAGCTTCACTTCAGAGCGCACTTAGCTCCTGACAGAACTCAAATAAACATGATGGACTTCTTGGGAATACACAGCGCTACAGAGATGTGCATCGTGACTCTTTTAAATGACAAACCGTAAAATACCAAATAGTCGCCGGGGCATTTATTTGTTTCAACGTCTTAACAGACCAGGAGTTTATTTGAATTTGGGGAGATTAATTCCTTTCTCACAAAAATCTCTGGAAAATCTGGTACGCACATTTTTTAACCAGCATGACGATCATTTAGGCGACTTTCTACAGACGTGGGCGATTTTCCACATTTGAAAGCGACTCCTGAATCACAGAAACATGGTGTCCCCAGGTTTGACTCCCTAAATTTAAGACTTTTTAAAGACCTTTTTAAGACCACTTAAATGAAAATTCAGACCAGCGGCGAAAAACACCAGATCCAATTCTAATAATGACCATTACTCACTGCTTTAAATAACGAAAATCATGTTTATTGTAAAATCTCATTCAGAACTCATTTATAGTTGGATGTATTACTTGTAAAATGGCCAAAAAATAATTTACAACATTCTAACAAGACAAACTTAAGCTTTCACATGGTCTTGTCTCACATTGCACTGCAGCCTGGTTGAGTTTACAAAAAAATAGGCTCATGAAATTTAAGAGCTTTGTGATGAAAATAAAAATTGGACAACATCATTGAAGATTTTTTAAGGAATAATTTAGAAATATAAAATGTAAGACTTTTTAAAGACTTTTAAGACCATGCGACGAGCCTGAGAAAGTCATTAAAACCCTCTGCAGCGCGCACACATTCCTTTAGCAAATTAAAACAAACGACAGACGCAGAGTGTGAAGCAGCAGAGTGAGAACATTCATCAGCGCTTATAGTTTATGCAAATGAGCCGTGTGGTTTTGAGTTTGGTTTGTGTAGAGACGACGCGAGCATCAGTTCTGCACGACTTCGGTCTTCAGCTCGAACATTAGACTCACCGTTTATTTGGATCCGGTGATTATTTATCAAAATGTACAAATATCCACCTGCACCCGGTGTTTAAAGCGAACCCGGCTCTTATTTGGTATTCTACATTCTTCAGCTTCATTATAAATGAGTTTTACACTTATGAACCTGCAGACTTCTGCAGTCAGGCTGAATCTGCTGTGGGGAAAATGTGACTTTTTGTAGGACAAGTGAATTCTTCTGACATTAAGGGACAAAGGATTCCCAGTGCGTTTAACTTTTAGCAATGCTTATAATGGGCATCCGTGTATCAGGACAGGAGTGTAGGGATACACACTGTATCCTGAGGTACACACATGGACCTCTGTGTCTTTTATTTATTCATTTAATTTTATTCATTGTTTCATCCATTTTTAGCTTTATGCATTTCAACACTTTTTATTTTTTGTTTTTATTTATGATTTACTGTCTTTTATTGTCTTAATTTGCCTTCTTGGAGATGTTACATCTTTGTCTGGAACTCTGCACAGACTGGGATTAAAAGTGACACTGCCAAGACCAGTTACGGATCAGATCTGTGGCGAGGCGAACCTGCTCACGGTAACAATGCGTATTTATAAAGGTATTTCTGAGCAGCAAACACCTGTAAATGAATTAACAGTAGAAAACTAGTGTGGGTCATTCCAGGAAAACCATCACATCTCCAAGGAAAGAGGCTGGTCAGAGACTAGAGGAAGTCTGACCTACGAGACAGTGTGAAACAAAGTGAATGAAGGCTCAGTACTCGTAAATAATCATAAAATCGAGCCGCGTCTTCTCACAAAAACAGTAACATTCGATGGTGTTGTGATACGTGTCCTTCCCCCCGTCAGACCCACACGCCTCTGCCCCTCCGTCTCTAAACGTGACCTGCTCCTCGTCGGGCTCGGAGTGAAACCGGGGTTAAACTCACAGGGCGTTGTCGAATTTGCCGGAGCTGTACTGGTGCACGTAGGAGGAGTAGGCCAGGTCCTCGTGAGCCGTGGCCACGTGGATGTTTTTACCCCCGAA
This sequence comes from Odontamblyopus rebecca, assembly GCA_030686955.1. Classification (NCBI taxonomy): domain Eukaryota; kingdom Metazoa; phylum Chordata; class Actinopteri; order Gobiiformes; family Gobiidae; genus Odontamblyopus; species Odontamblyopus rebecca. The sequence continues at coordinate 3,596,471 of CM060668.1, forward strand.
CACCGACTGCCGAATGTCCAACGCTGTCTGCAAATCAAAACAAATCCAATCAGGGCGTTTAATCCACTTCACCAGACAATTACCCCCTCGCCGCGGCTCCGCTCTGGCAATAAACATGTGCCAGATGCCCTCCCGTTCTCCTCTATTAAAGGTGCACTGTGTAACTTTTCTGTTTGGGGGTCCGTCTCCTGTTTATGTCATTGCTTTGTCTGGAATGTTCCACAGTCTAACATTAAACTGCTCTACTTCACATTTATTATGTTAGTTACAGGTGGTTTTGTGGCTCAACCTGTAACCTGGGGCCGGTTTGGTTTCCGTGGTGATAGAAAGGATTAATGCCATACTGTGAAATATTCCAGACAGACTCCCAATCACTATGTTGTTTCTCCTGTACGACCTCTTAAATACAACTGAGACATATTTATATTACTATATTTCTATATTTTTACTGATATCACAGTGAAATGTATCAGAAAAAGTTTGTTTTGGCATAAAAAAAATATATATTTACATAAAACCTTAAATTTAAAAGCGGGAAAGTGCAAATATGCTTAAGTTTTATCCATTTTTTAAAGTGTTTTACTCTTTTTATGAAAACAGAGGTAAAAGTTAGTGCCCTATTAGGGCAAATTCTAAAATTCTTCAAAACTTTAAGAAAGAAAAAACAACTTTATAACTGCCTACTGTTTTTTTTTTGTAGATTTCAGTTTGTATTTTTAATCTAAGTTATTTTATATTTAATAAAATTTTAACAGTATGTCCATTGCCCCAAAATGACATTTTTAAGACGTCCTGGGCTTTAAATGTAGAAAAAAGTTTAATCAAAGTTTTTTCAAGGGACATGTATGAAATGATAAAATATTCACTTAAATATACAAGAAAATCTACACATTTTACAGCCACATTTTCACTTTTTGAGCATTTGAATCCCCAAAATGTCACTGACCCATTTACATTTATATAGTTATGCTTATTTGACCAGTCTCTTGCTATTTTTGCTACTTATTTTATTATTTCCATTCATTTTTTTTCCGTTATTATATTATATTGTGATGTGCGAGCTCCTGTGTCCGAATAATTTCCCTTGTGGATCAATAAAGTTTGCCTAAGTCTATTTGGACATAATTAACCCACTAACAAAGTACTGCAAACAGTTCAGCTCTAATTCACTTTGCATTGAAAAAACCTCTCTCTGTAACTGCTGCTGTCAGACGCCTCGTTTTGGTCTTAAAATGTTCGTATTGACCCGCTCTACGTGATCCTGGGGTTTTATTTAGCTACTGATCACTAATGAATCAGCCACAAGCCTCTTCTGCCACTGTTTTTGCCGCTTTTTTGCCAATTACGGTCTAAAATAACAAAGTTTACACACTCGGCGACGACTTTAAACTAGGCTTTGTTATGTTATATATGTGGTCGATGGGTTAATAGCAGTAAAAACTCTCAAAAACGCAAAAACAACAACGGCTATAGGGAAAAATACAGGGAACGGGCTCTGGCGTTCCGAAATCTCCCCCAACGAAGCAGCCAATTTGCTAAGTGGATGAGAGCGTTAATGTCGAACATCACGGCCTTCGCTAATTACACGTCTGGGTCGGGAACGATCAAGTGTCTCGCTCCTGATTGACTCCCAAATATAGAACTTGATTGCAAATTAGCAGCCTTAACTAGCATCGATTAGCCTCATTTGACCGGAGCCGACGTCTTTATACAGTCTGTGGTCATGAGAAGAGTTTAAAATCAGTAACTTACCTGGTAAATTGCAACCGATTGGCAAATATTGTCTACATTTAGTAAGTAAAATCCGTAGTCTAGCAGCGTGTCTGAATACTTGGGATGTTTGTGACCAAAATGTTCCCTGTAAAAAACAAAACGCAACATTAAAATTCCCACAAAAAGAAATTCAAATACAGTAAAAAGGCCAAGATAACAACGTTTTCTGTTCTTTTGGGTTATTTTCTCCGTTTCCTCTTCACAAACAGACCTGGAGTCGCGTTTTGTTTCATTCGCACGTTTAACACACAAACCCTGCAGATTTAGACAGAGTTCTTCTCTCAAACTAAAAAAAACAACAACTCTGTTCCACTTTGTGATGTCATGTGGTGATACAGGAAGTGCTCCAGTGTGTTTTTAAAATCCACACAACTTCACTAGAATCATGTGGATCATTTCAGCCCTGGAAATGCAAATCTCTACTGAATTAAAGGTCAAATGGAGCTGTTAAACTTGTAAACTACCTCTTTGTGACATCACAAGGTGGAACAGAGCATTTTGAGCTTTGGTGATGTAGACAAACTACTAATAAACAAACAAAACACACAACTCCAGGTCTGTTTTTGTGGAGGGAATAACTTCAGAACATGTCTCTAAAACTCACAATAGTCCATTTTGTCTAATACAGGACCTTTAAAGCTGCATCGTGTAACTTTTCTGGTGGAGGGTCCGTCAAATGCTGTTATTGCTTTGTCTGGAATGTTCCGCAGTATGGCATTAAACCTTTCTATCTTCACTGAGACCAAACAAGACCAAGTTACAGGTCAGATCTGCGGCGATTTGACCCCAAAATGTTTGTTTTTCTCTGTGTTTTTGAGCTATAAAACCACCTGTAATTGGAAAATGTAATGTAGAGCTGTTTAAAGTCACACTGTGGGACATTCCGGGCAGAGCAATGATTTATCCATAGACACAAGCAGACGACGGACCCCCAACCGAAAAGTTACACAATGAATGTTGTAAAAAATGAAACAGTGGGACAATCTGGGCAAGAAAGTGCATGGAGACAAGCAAACTCACAAATATAATAATCCCTACAAGTGTAACAAAACTATATATACTGAAGCAAAGGAGAAATTCAGTTCATCCTCATCTGCTTGTCTCCATGGTGACAGTTAAATTTAAGTATATAGTGGGTTACCTGGCTAAAAAGACTGCATGTTTGATCAGCTGTTCTGCTTTTCTGAATTCTCTCTTCACGACACAGGCCTAAAGAGACAAAAAGAAGTTGGTTAAGTAAAAAAACGTGCAGTGTGTGGACTTTTAACTCTAGTTTTTTAGTTTTACTGCAGTTAAATGAATAAACGTGCAGTGTGTGGACTTTTTAATACTGTTTTTTTAGTATTACTGTAGTTAAATGAATAAACGTGCAGTGTGTGGACTTTTTAATACTGTTTTTTTAGTATTACTGTAGTTAAATGAATAAACGTGCAGTGTGTGGACTTTTAACTCTAGTTTTTTAGTTTTACTGCAGTTAAATGAATAAACGTGCAGTGTGTGGACTTTTTAATACTGTTTGAAGAAAATGTGCCTTGCCCCAGTACTTACATATTATATAAGCCGCTCTGGAGTTCTCCGTGTCCTGTCTGCAGCTAAATATATCGTGTATTTATCATCCAATAAACAGGAAGTTGTGAAAGCGTTTATAAACTCATCGTGGTGAGTAACCAGGACCCTCTGAATGCAGAAGGTGAGTGAGGAATAACTCTGGACCACGGAAAACTCTTCACAATCAACTACGTCTGTGTTTAATTGTAATTGTTTTGGTACGGGGCCTTTAATTTGACCGGGATTCTCTCAGACTGTATGTCCCCGTGTGTCAGATGCCCTCCCGTCCTCTTGTACTCCTGGAGTGTAGGTCTTTAGTTAGTCAACTAATGTCCTGGTTTAGTCCTGGTTCAGTCCTGGTTCAGTCCTGGTTCAGTCCTGGTTCAGTCCCGGGTCAGTCCCGGTTCAGTCCCGGGTCAGTCCCGGGTCAGTCCCGGGTCAGTCCCGGGTCAGTCCCGGTTCGACGATGGTTCAGAGTCCTGGTTCAGAGTCCTGGTTCAGAGTCCTGGTTCAGAGTCCTGGTTCAGAGTCCTGGTTCAGTCCCGGTTCAGTCCCGGTTCAGCCTTGGCTCAATGATGGTTCAGTCCTGGTTCAGTCCTGGTTTGGTCCTGGTTCAGTCCTGGTTCAGCCATGGCTCAGTCCTGGTTCAACGATGGTTCAGTCCTGGTTCAGTCCCGGATTGGTCCTGGTTCAGCCTTGGCTCAGTCCTGGTTCAGTCCTGGTTCAGTACTGGTTCAGTCCTGGTTCAGAGTCTGGTTCAGAGTCCGGTTCAGAGTCCGGTTCAGAGTCCGGTTCAGAGTCTGGTTCAGAGTCCGGTTCAGAATCCTGGTTCAGAGTCTGGTTCAGAGTCCGGTTCAGAGTCCGGTTCAGAGTCCGGTTCAGAGTCCGGTTCAGAGTCTTGTTCAGAGTCCGGTTCAGAATCCTGGTTCAGTCCTTATTTGGTCCTTATTTGGTCCTGGTTCGGTCCTGGTTCGGTCCTGGTTCGGTCCTTATTTGGTCCTTATTTGGTCCTGGTTCGGTCCTGGTTCGGTCCTGGTTCGGTCCTGGTTCGGTCCTGGTTCGGTCCTGGTTCAGGCCTGGATCAGGCCTGGATCAGGCCTGGATCAGGCCTGGTTCACTCCTGGTTCAGAGTCCTAGTTCGGTCCTGGATTACTAGTTAATCTGCAGATGTTGTGGTGTGTCAGATGCCCTCCCGGATGTTGTGGACAGAAATGAGTGAAAACATTTGTGCATTTGACTTTCGTACAGTTCTTAAATGAAGCGCTGGTGTTTGTACCTTTGAGGCCTGTCGCAGAACATCTACTACTACTTTAACAGGCAGCCCTGGGGTTATTTCCTTCATGGCCTCTATACACCACCTGTAAGCCTGCAAGACAAAACACAGGGACCGGTCAAGGAGTTTTCTTCTTCAGAGCATTTTTATTTATGATTTTGGCTGCGTCTCATTTTTCTTTCCTCGCGTCCTTCTCCATTCTGCAGGAAATGGGTGAGGAAATCCTGCCCACAGAGGAGACACAGGAAGGAGAGAGAATCAAAACCGGCCACGTTTACATGATGTTTTTTAATTCCGAATTAATTGTTTGGAATTAAATAGCTCGGAATTAAAATATTCTCCTTCGAGTTTACATGGAAAATCTGTTAAAACATCTTTATTTAACGGTTCTCAGCGTCTGGGGGTGGGGAAGGTTCTGATTGGACAGCGACACAAACGTATTTCCGTCTTTGGGAAGAAAACCCACACTTCAGCTGCTCCCGGCTTTTCTGTCATCTCGGTTTGTCGTTTCGCAGTCGACACAAACGCGATCCAAACTTTTTCCGTGGTCGTTCATGTGATAATGAAGCAGCAGCTGGAGAATTCTCTCCTCATGCTTTACGTCTGTGAGCTGAGGAGGAGAAGGGAAGAGTGTGGGAGAAGGAGGAAGAAGACAAACTGAGTCTGAGGCTGCCACACCTCAGCCCACTCCCACATCCCGCTCACAAATCCAAAGAGACGTGGAGGAAAGTCCCAAGAGACGACTGGAGGAGCCGGATCGAAGGACGAGCCAACGAGCACCAACCACCGGGATTATTTTGAAGAAGAAGAAACGTTTACATGATCCAGGAAGAAATTCATTCGGCTTTAAAATCAGAATAAACCCCCATTTACTACAGGATTAAGTCAATTTTCATAAGGAATTAAGTGTTTACATGGACTTTTTAAAGCGGAATTCATTTTTATTCAGAATTAAATGATTAAATTACAGCTCGCATGTAGACGTGGCAACTGAGACCAATAAAGTTTGATTCTTCTCTCTGGTGTCTGTTCCTCCTTCCTTCCTTCCGTGGTTTTCTTTGGGACACTTTTGATCGACAGCTGAAAAGTGTAGGACTGAGGAGAGGAAACGAGGAGAAGGAAGCGCGTAAAGGGAAATGAGATGCCGCAGGTGTCGCTGGAGAAACGCCTCACCTCGTCGTAGTGGCTTTTGGCGAAGAGCAAGGCACAGAGTTCTCCGTAGAGCGCCGCCCTGTTGGCCTGGTGTCCGTGAGTCGACAGTTTGTCCATGAACGACTGAGCCAGTTTGAACGTCTCCTCTCCCAGGTGGTACTTACAGTTACCGTTACGCACGTGCAGCAGCCTGAAACACAAACGCCAGATACATTTGTTTGCCATTTGCGGTATAAACAAAACAGATTGGAAAAGGGGAAGGGAATAGAAACCCAGAGTGATTATTCAGTGACCAAAAGCACCTTTAATACGTAATTTAGTCAAAGATATTCCAAAAAAAAAGTGCTGGCTACCGTCTGAATTTTTTGGCCTGTTTGCTGTACTAGAATTTGGCAAAGATTTGGCAAAGATTTGGCAAAGATTTGGCAAACCATCAGAGCCAGAAATCAAACTCTGCCCAAAGCCTGGGGTATGTGGTGCTGCTTTAATCACTTCTGACACCAAAACACAGAACAGGTCACATTACAATTTCACAGATTCTGCATTCACTCCGTCACACCTCTGTCGCCACAGCCGCCCCGGGGCAGACTGACGAAAGCAGGGCTGCCCGCGGATTCACAGGCACCACATAAACACATTATAAAAGCCTAAAGACACAACAGCAGTGTGAACTCTGTAGATGAGTCCAATTGAGTTAAAATATTGGGCTATTTTACTTTTTTTTTTAAAAGACCTGGCAACACTGGCTGTAACTATCCAAATGCCCTTTCAGTGTTTTAAACGTTAACATTTTCATTCATTAAAACGTATTATAGTGTTTAATAATGAACCCTAACATCTGTATTACCTTATTATATTGTTCTCTGACCTGACGCAGCACTCCACAGGTCTAAACACATTATAAAGAGTTCTACTACAGCCCCGTTCGCACAGGATAAGTACAACCTGGGGACGTGTGGTAATTTTCAAATTACTGCGCCACTTCTGTGTTACTTGCAGCACATTTGCACGGGATAAGCAAAGTCCGCAAACTTACTCCATTTTACTGACGTTGACAGAGTGAACGAGGAAAAAAACATGGAAATAAGAGATAGAGAGAACACGCTGGTGGACACCGCCTTAGATCTGCCTGACAAACAGAAACTAGAAACACGTAGGTGTGTTAGTTTTAGAGTAGTTTTAGTGTAGTTAGCTCCTCCCTGCCGGCGGATATAACGTCCTCCAGCGTCTGACCAGAACTGAAGCAGCAGTTTGGACGAGGCTCCGAAACGTATTTGACCGAAAAACCTTTGTCCAGCGACAGAATTAAATTTGTGCTTTGCCGTGGATTCTACCTGGACGACCGAGAGGGATTTTACAAACATCTTTGAGTAAGTTTTTAATGATTCTTTGACCTGACGCAGCAGTCCAAGGTTCTGACCACATAATAGAGTCATTGTACCATATTATAATGAACCATCCAATACCTGACCTACACAAATACCAATACCAGTGTTTATAGAGTCTGTATTGCCTCTGTGGGTAAATCTTGAGCGATTCTCTGACCTGACACAGCAGCTCACAGCTCTGACCACATAAAAGAGTCATTATACTGTATTAAAAATGAAACATCCAATACCTGTGGTGTTTATTAGGGGTGGGATGAGACAATTTTCACAAAACGAGACACACCACGAGATCAGGTCCACGAGAAAAAGACAAAATAAGACGTTTTGTAATAAAGAAGTCGTGTAATTCATTTCACAATTCTTATTTTACGTCATACTTCAGCCTTGTCGCGCTGCTTTTGAGAACTACAGCTTCTCACATTGTATAACTCGCCATCTCTTATCGCTTCTTTTTGTCCGAGCCAAAGTAAATTCACATGGAAAAAATCCTGCGAGATCATTTTTCTCATGTGTGGCAGTTTTGTCTTGCGAAATCTCATCCCAGACCCTGTGTTTTTTTCATGTCTGCACTGTCTCTTTGAGCGAATCTTGAGTGATTCTCTGACCTGACGCAGCACTCGACGGCTCTGAAGCAGTGGAGGACTTCACTGTGGAGAGAGCAGAGCTGAAGACACGACAAAAACACCTTCTCTGCGTCTCCGTACCAGCCTGCGTCAGACAGGAACCCGCCTGAATGAAGACAGAAACACAGAATTATTCAAAACTAAACTATAACACATCTCAAAACCGAAAATCCTGTATGGCTGAGTGAGGTTTTTCTTCCCCTCACGTCTAAATTTTCGATTCAGTTTCATCTTTTCTGTTTAAAAACGGTTTTCAGTATTGAATTTATGAGCATAAACATAGCAAACGTTTATTATTTCCATTTAAAAAGCCCAAATTACGTTATTTTCTGATCCAAAACACACCTGGGGTTGTGTTTTGATTCATTTGCACATGTTTAACACACATTTTTTCTCAAATAGAAACAGTATTTTGAGATTTGGAGACATAGAAAGAATGTGTGAGGAAACAAAACACAACTCCAGGTCTGTTTTTGATGAGGGAACAAAATCGGAACACGACTTCAAGCTCACAAGAGTCCGTTTAGTGTAACTTAGAAACAAATAAAAACAAACACTCACCGAGCACGAAGCCGAACTGAATGGCCTTCTCTTTGACGTGCGCGTCTGACTCCGCGATGTAGGAGCAACGGCGGCTGAAGGAATTCGCCAGAACGGACGCTACTTTGACGCCGTGGTCCATCAGCGCCTGGAAACAGTGGTGCAGGAGGTGTCTGGGGAGAGGGGAGGGCAGGGCGGGTTAGTGATGGGGGCCCAACCCAACCCAACAAGACAGTTTCCAAAGTGCTTCGCATAGGAATAACATTTAAAGGGACATTTTGGACACAAAGCCCCATTTCCTCATGAGCCAGAGTGTTGTCGATGTGTGGAGTTATATTTTAAAATAATTCATCCAGTCCTTATATTTGCAATTGTCACTAAGGCAAGGCTACAGGATCTGAACCAAAAAGAAAAACAGCTCTAGGACAATCCTCATTATCATTTAAAACAATTACAGAACGGAATAAACTTCTAGCTGAACTTAAATTAAGAGAAACGATCTGAGGCTATGGAAAAATCTGTTTTATTATGTAAACTGTGAATCAAAAGCAAATAACTAAAGAATGAAACAGACTTTTCCACAGCCTCAGATCGTTTCTCTTCTCTAGTTTTGTGGAGTTTGTCTCCGTCAGCTGAGCAGAAATGACGTCCTATAATTACCACAGAAATAATAATGAATCATTTTAGAAATAAACTCTGAAAACTGTCACAGCACAAAACAGCACAAACCAAATACAAAGGTTTTCTATAATTTTCTGCCTGTTTTGAGGCTGTTTCACATTCTGAGGTTCTGGACGACATCATCGACCAAAAATAAAACTGTGAATATCTGAAGAACCAGAATCACACAAACAAAACTTTTGGCAGCACAAACGAAGCACAAACGACTGACTCCATTTTGGGCGTTTTAGAGCTTTTTTAAGCTTACTGTGAGGCTGACTCCAATTTGACCTGTAAAAGAATTGTTAATTTCTCCAAAAAAAAGGAGCACAAATGAAACTTTTTGCAGCACAAATGATTTACATAGTTTTTGTGTAGGTTTGAGTTTGATGGGGCGACTTCATGCAGGTCTGTTTTTGTATCAGTGTTTTCTCTGTGTTTTTGTATCTATGTTTTCTGTGTGTGCTTTTGTATCTGTGTTTTCTGTGTGTGCTTTTGTATCTGTGTTTTCTGTGTGTGCTTTTGTATCTGTGTTTTCTGTGTGTGCTTTTGTATCTGTGTTTTCTGTGTGTGCTTTTGTATCTGTGTTTTCTGTGTGTGTTTTTGTATCTGTGTTTTCTGTGTGTGTTTTTGTATCTGTGTTTTCTGTGTGTGTTTTTGTATCTGTGTTTTCTGTGCGTGCTTTTGTATCTGTGTTTTCTGTGTGTGCTTTTGTATCTGTGTTTTCTGTGTGTGCTTGTGTATCTGTGTTTTCTGTGTGTGTTTTCGTATCTGTGTTTTCTGTGTGTGTTTTTGTATCTGTGTTTTCTGTGTGTGTTTTTGTATCTGTGTTTTCTGTGTGTGCTTCTGTATCTGTGTTTTCTGTGTGTGTTTTTGTATCTGTGTTTTCTGTGTGTGCTTCTGTATCTGTGTTTTCTGTGTGTGTTTTTGTATCTGTGTTTTCTGTGTGTGTTTTTGTATCTGTGTTTTCTGTGTGTGCTTGTGTATCTGTGTTTTCTGTGTGTTTTTGTATCTGTGTTTTCTGTGTGTGCTTTTATATCTGTGTTTTCTGTGTGTGTTTTTGTATCTGTGTTTTCTGTGTGTTTTTGTATCTGTGTTTTCTGTGTGTGCTTTTGTATCTGTGTTTTCTGTGTGTGCTTTTATATCTGTGTTTTCTGTGTGTGCTTGTGTATCTGTGTTTTCTGTGTGTTTTTGTATCTGTGTTTTCTGTGTGTGCTTTTATATCTGTGTTTTCTGTGTGTGTTTTTGTATCTGTGTTTTCTGTGTGTTTTTGTATCTGTGTTTTCTGTGTGTGCTTTTGTATCTGTGTTTTCTGTGTGTGCTTTTATATCTGTGTTTTCTGTGTGTGCTTTTGTATCTGTGTTTTCTGTGTGTTTTTGTATCTGTGTTTTCTGTGTGTGCTTTTATATCTGTGTTTTCTGTGTGTGCTTTTGTATCTGTGTTTTCTGTGTGTGCTTTTATATCTGTGTTTTCTGTGTGTGCTTTTGTATCTGTGTTTTCTGTGTGTGCTTTTATATCTGTGTTTTCTGTGTGTGCTTTTGTATCTGTGTTTTCTGTGTGTGCTTTTATATCTGTGTTTTCTGTGCGTGTTTTTGTATCTGTGTTTTCTGTGTGTGCTTTTATATCTGTGTTTTCTGTGTGTGCTTGTGTATCTGTGTTTTCTGTGTGTTTTTGTATCTGTGTTTTCTGTGTGTGCTTTTATATCTGTGTTTTCTGTGTGTGTTTTTGTATCTGTGTTTTCTGTGTGTTTTTGTATCTGTGTTTTCTGTGTGTGCTTTTGTATCTGTGTTTTCTGTGTGTGCTTTTATATCTGTGTTTTCTGTGTGTGCTTTTGTATCTGTGTTTTCTGTGTGTTTTTGTATCTGTGTTTTCTGTGTGTGCTTTTATATCTGTGTTTTCTGTGTGTGATTTTGTATCTGTGTTTTCTGTGTGTGCTTGTGTATCTGTGTTTTCTGTGTGTTTTTGTATCTGTGTTTTCTGTGTGTTTTTGTATCTGTGTTTTCTGTGTGTGTTTTTATATCTGTGTTTTCTGTGTGTGCTTTTGTATCTGTGTTTTCTGTGTGTGCTTTTGTATCTGTGTTTTCTGTGTGTGCTTTTATATCTGTGTTTTCTGTGTGTGCTTTTGTATCTGTGTTTTCTGTGTGTTTTTGTATCTGTGTTTTATGTGTGTGATTTTATATATGTGTTTTCTGTGTGTGCTTTTTTATCTGTGTTTTCTGTGTGTGCTTTTGTATCTGTGTTTTCTGTGTGTTTTTGTATCTGTGTTTTCTGTGTGTGCTTTTATATCTGTGTTTTCTGTGTGTGCTTTTGTATCTGTGTTTTCTGTGTGTGCTTTTATATCTGTGTTTTCTGTGTGTGCTTTTGTATCTGTGTTTTCTGTGTGTGTTTTTGTATCTGTGTTTTCTGTGTGTGTTTTTGTATCTGTGTTTTCTGTGTGTTTTTGTATCTGTGTTTTCTGTGTGTGCTTTTGTATCTGTGTTTTCTGTGTGTGCTTTTATATCTGTGTTTTCTGTGTGTGCTTTTGTATCTGTGTTTTCTGTGTGTGTTTTTGTATCTGTGTTTTCTGTGTGTGTTTATGTATCTGTGTTTTCTGTGTGTGTTTTTGTATCTGTGTTTTCTGTGTGTGTTTTTGTATCTGTGTTTTCTGTGTGTGCTTGTGTATCTGTGTTTTCTGTGTGTGTTTTTGTATCTGTGTTTTCTGTGTGTTTTTGTATCTGTGTTTTCTGTGTGTGCTTTTGTATCTGTGTTTTCTGTGTTTTTGTATCTGTGTTTTCTGTGTGTGCTTTTATATCTGTGTTTTCTGTGTGTGCTTTTGTATCTGTGTTTTCTGTGTGTGCTTTTATATCTGTGTTTTCTGTGTGTGCTTTTGTATCTGTGTTTTCTGTGTGTGTTTTTGTATCTGTGTTTTCTGTGTGTGTTTATGTATCTGTGTTTTCTGTGTGTGCTTTTGTATCTGTGTTTTCTGTGTGTGCTTTTGTATCTGTGTTTTCTGTGTGTGTTTTTGTATCTGTGTTTTCTGTGTGTGCTTGTGTATTGGTGTTTTCTGTGTGTGTTTTTGTATCTGTGTTTTCTGTGTGTTTTTTTTTATCTGTGTTTTCTGTGTGTGTTTTTGTATCTGTTTTCTGTGTGTGTTTTTGTATAGGTGTTTTCTGTGTGTGTCTTTGTATCTGTGTGTGCTTGTGTATCTGTTTTCTGTGTGTGTTTTTGTATATGTTTTCTGTGTGTGTTTTTGTATCTGTGGTTTTTCTGTGTGTGTTTTTGTATCTGTGTTTTCTGTGTGTGTTTTGTATCTGTGTTTTCTGTGTGTGTTTTTGTATCTGTGTTTTATGAGTGTGTTCGTGTATCTGTGTTTTCTGTGTGTGTTTTTGTATCTGTGGTTTTTCTGTGCGCGTTTGTGCCTCTGTGCTTCTCACCTTTTGTCAGACGCTCGCAGAACTTTAGCGAACACCTCGAGCTCACAGAACTCTCCCCCGAGCTGACAGAGCCGGCCCTGCTGGTACAACTGTGGACAGAGACACACACAGGCTCAGACAGGGACAAAAGTGAAACAATCATCGTTCATCATCATTTTTTTTATCGTATTATTCATGTTTTAAAACTTTATTTGTTTGTCCCCTGCATTGGACCCATCCTTCACCGTCTCTGAGTTAAGTTATTTTGTTCAGCCCTAAGTTAAACCTTAATTTCAACATTTTGGTAACTGACTAGAGAGAATAATTTACAGGTCCATTGTGCAACTTTTCTGGTGGAGGGTCCGTCAAATGCTTTTCTCCATGGAGATTTTATTGCTTTATTGTCTAAAATGAGATTAAACCTTTTCTATCTTCACAGAGCCCAAACTATCCCAAGTTACAGGTCAGATCTGTGTCAGAAGGTTGTTTTTCGAGCTATAAAACCACCTGTAATTGAATAAATGTGAAGTAAAGCTGTTTAATGTCACACTGTGGAACTTTCCAGACAGAGCTATCACATCATTCACCAGTTGCCGATACAATACAGACCTCAATAAGGTGAGTTTTCGATTCGATATATATTTTTCAAATCATTTCGATACGGTTCAATAAAAAATATCGTGGCTGTGACACTAAAGGTGTTTGTTAATCCATTTCTTGTGCAAAGTTTATATATAAAACACCCATTTTACTCATCAGAACAGTGAAAATGTCAAATGTGTTGCATAAATGAGTTTTATTCCTCTGAACAAGCACTAACAAAATAATTGAGTAAAATATACCAAAAACTAATCTTGGTGATATATCGATACAGCAGCCCACGATATCAGTGCTGTATCATCACATAAACGATATGATATATTGATATTTCGATATTTTTGCCCTAATTTCCATGGAGAAAAACATTTGACGGATCCTCCACCAGAAAAGATTCACAATGCAACAAACTCACTGCAAATTCCTCTGATCTGGCCAAGATTTAGTTATTCATCTTGTTTTCAGATTTATTATCGACTTACTAGTTCTGAGGCAGCTTAATTCTAGTCTAGAGGTTGTTTATTTTAAGATAACTTGTCAAGTAAAAATTATTTTGCTGCATGGACACATAATTTCACTACTTTTAAGTCATTTTCTGATAGATTTAAGTCTTTATATCTTAAACTGGCCAAGCTTTTTTTGCAGTGAACAGCAACAAAACAACAATAGAACTATAGAAATGTTATATGTAAAACTGTCTGTACAATTTACGTCACAGTTTCCTAATAAACAAATGTGATGCATGTAATCAGCCACTAACATTATTTAACAAAGACCAGTGTTCATGAATGTCCCAGATTCTCACCAGAGTCTGTGGAGCCTTCACTCTCGGATTTTAGTTCTAATATTTTTACAACCAACACAATAATCGTTAGTTTTCTAAACAGTTAATTGTGGAAGATTTAACACCAAAACCAATGATTCTGACACACTGTGGCCATGAAATACAGGACAAGACTCGTTTCGAAGCTTTTAGGAAACCATCTTATGTCAAGAACCGAGCTCCATAAACAAACTCAAGACGTAACCATGACTACTAAGCCGTTAAAGCTGCACTGTGTAACTGTGGTGGAGTAAGGGTCTGGAGATGCTTTTGCGTCGTCTTGCATGTTCCGCATCAGTAAACTAGTCTATCTCCATGACGACGAGCCGGCGAGACTAGGCCAGGCATTGTCGCCAATAAGTAACATCTGTAATTGAATAAATGTGAGATTGAGCAGTTTAATGCCGTACTGTGGAATATTCCAGGCAAAACAAATAATGTCATACCATGGAACATTCCAGGGAAAGCAATAACATCTCCATGAAGACAAGCCTGTAACACTATATTACCAAAAATATTCGCTCATCTGCCTCGACTCTCATGTGAACTTCACCCCATTTTTAATCCAGAGGGTTTAATCTGACGTCGGCCCCTTTGCATCTTTAACAGCTTCAACTCTTCTGGGAAGAATCCACAAGGTTTAGGAGAGTTTATGGGAGGTCACACACTGATGTTGGAGAGAAAGTCTGAGGCTCTCTGTCTGCGCTCTAATTCATCCTGAAGGTTTTCTATCAGGTTGAGGTCAGGAATCTGTGCAGGCGTCAAATTCCTCCACACCGAACTATATCCTCCAGGTCTTTATGGACCTTTGTGGCCTGGTTACAGTCGTGTGGAAGAGGAAGGAGCATCTCCAACTGTTCCCACAAAGTGCTGAAGTATTCAGGGTTCCTTTCACTGAAACTAAGAGGCTAAGCCGAGCTCCTGAAGAACAAGCCCACACAATAATCCCTCCACCAAACTTTACACTTGTCACAGTCACACCAGAACCGTTCTTCTGGAACCGTCAAACCCACACTCGTCCATCAGATCTCCAGATGGAGAAGCTCGGTCCCTCCAGAGAAGGCGTCTCCACTGCTCTAGAGTCCAGCGGAGCTTTACACCGCTGCATCTGACACTTTCATTGCACTTGGTGATGTGTGGCCTGGATGCAGCTGCTCGGCCGTGGAAACCCATTCCACTCTACGCACTGTTCTGGAGCTCATCTGAAGGACTCATGAAGCTTGGAGGTCTGTAGTGTTTGACTCTACAGGAAGTCAGCGACCTCTGCACACTCTGCGCCTGAGCATCCGCTGACCTGCCCCGTCAGTCTACGTGGCCTCCACTTCACGGCCGATTCGCTGTCGGTCCCAATCACTTCCACTTTGTTCTAATCCCACTGACAGTCGACTGTGGAATATTCAGGAGGAGGAAATGTCACGACTGGACTTGTTGCACGGGTTCATCCTCTCACAGTTCCACACAGGAACTTACTCAGCTCCCGAGAGCGACCGATTCTTTCACAAATGTTTGTAAAAACAATCTGCAGGCCGAGGGGCTGGATTTTATGCAAATGTGGCCATGGAACTGAGCCGAACATTTCCAATATTTGGATGGGTGAACGAATACTTTGGGTGATATAGTGTAGGTAGATTTCACCCTCCACCAGAAAAGCTGCACAGTTGCACCTTTAAATCAAAACTGATTGAAACACCTGAATTCTTCACAATATTGTTATTCTCCAAATATATAATTTCATGATTATTATTTTATTATTATTTGATACCTGTCTCTTACTATATTTCCAGCTACTTATTTAGAATTTATTATTACTATCTATATATATTTACTCTTTGTTATGGTAATATACTGTGATGTGTGAGCTTCTGTGTCCAAATAATTTCCCTTGTGGATCAGTAAAGTTTGTCTAAGTCTAAGAAACTTTATCAAAACTTATTTTCATCTTATTTTTGGGACACGGTGTTGACCCAGTTTCTTCAAATCAAACAGAAAACTCACACCAATGTTTTTGTAGAGGTGCAAATGCAAAGACCAGAAAATTAAAAGTGACAAAATGCGTAGCTCACTCAGATGGCCGATGTCCAGTAGCTATTTTTATTTTAAATAACGCTTCATTAAATCATTTTGGACCAAAATTACCAATAGTAGAGCCAGTTTCTTACGCCTGGATAATGTGAAGTTAAACTCTTTTACTTTGGAGTGGCTTTAAGATTAAACAAACATCACAATTGTTTAACTTGGAACAGACCAAATAAATATAACGTAATAATACAACTTTTCGTTTGGAGGTCTGTCACTTTCTTGTTTCTATGGATATGACATTGCTCCATCTAAAATACTCCACAGTGTGACATTAAACAGCTCTACTTTACATTCAATTCAATTACAGGTGCTCAAAAATACCTATAGAAAGCAAATAACATTTTTAGATACTTATTTAAAGCTGCATTGTGTAACTTTTTGGTTCGGGGTCCGTCACCGGCTTATTTCTTTGTATACGTCATTGTTCTGTCTAAAATGTTCCACAGTGTGACATTAGACAGCTCTACTTTACATTTATTCAGGTTACAGGTGGTTTTATAGCTAAAAAACACCTACAAAAACAGACATTCTGACAAAGCAGTGGAGAAAAGCGTCTGACGGACCTTCCACCGGAAAAGTTACACCGTGCAGCTTTAAAATGGCCGTAACCCGAGCCTCTATTCTTCACTCTCTCCTCGGTGGCATTTTTCACAAGTCGCGGGGGTAATTTGAACCACGCTCCCTCCCAGTTTGGACCAACAACAGAGTCAGAGAGTAATTTACACTGGTTCGTGTAAAACAGCTGCTGATGACGACTATTAAAGTCTGTTTCCCACAGCCAACCTCCCAAAACAATGTTCCAGAATAGAAAACGCACACATTTACAACAGTAGTTCATGTAGTAGTAGTCGTAAATAATGTAATAAATAATGAGGATAATTCAAATAAACCTCTAATTAACTGCCCTATATTAAACATGCATTGTGTAACTTTCTAGTGGAGCGTCCGTCACCTGCTCATTACTATGGATACGTCATTGCTCTGCCTGGAATGTTCCACAGTGTGACATTAACAGGTCTACTTTACATTTATTCAGTTACAGGTGGTTTTATAGCTCAAAAATACCTAGAAAAACTGACATTCTGACTCTGAGCGGGGTCACCTTTCCACAGATCTGCCCTGTAACTTGGTCTGGTTTGGTCTCCGTGAAGATAAGAAGGTTTAATGCCATACTGTGGGACATTCCAGATGAAGTAATAAAATCTCCATGGAGAAACGCGTTTGACGGACCCTCCAAATTTCCAAAACGTGGATCTGACTCCTTACTGTGAGCGGGCTTGCATCTCCATAAACCCGACTCTTACTTGGCCGGGAGGAGGGCCTCTTGCCGCTTGTTACCATGGAAATGTTGTTCCTTTGGCTATAATATTCCACAGTATGGCATAAATTTCATCTATCTCCATGAAGGACGTTCAGAAGTATGGTTTTATCTTTCCGTTTCCATGGACTCATATAGGTGACTTTCCAACTTCAGAAAGTTACATACTGAAGCTTTAACTAGAATACAAGATTCATAAATTGAGTAGGAGTAGTATAACGGTTTGTGTAGGAGTAACTGGCCTTTTCACAGATCTGACATGTACCTCTGCTCTGTCTGGTTGCGTTACCAGCTTTTCTTCTGGGAGATGGAGTAGGGAGTAATAAAATTGTGAAAAGAGCGCGTAACATTGTGCATTCTCATGTCAGTCATAATCTAAGGGACTTTTTTGCTTTATCTTTTATTTTGGCCAAACAAATGACTTTATACTATATATGTTTATACTCCTCTTTTCTATTGGCAGTCACCAAAACACAAAGAAAATGCGACTATACTGACTCGCATTAGTCCTTCACTTCATTACGCACTTGTTTCACAATTTTATTATTACCATCCACCACAAACCAGATCAGATTAGTCAGAAATTGTGACTGTCCTGTTTTAGTCCTGGTTTAGACCTGATGTAGTCCTGGTTTAGATCAAATTGGTCAAAAATAGGGACATTTCTTGTTGGGACAAATCACTTGTTTTGGATAATTCTGCTGGGACACGGGACACAAGGCTCAAAACTGGGACTGTCCCGGGTAAATAGGGACATCTGGTCACCTGAAGATAAAGGTCTAATGTCACACTGTGGAACATTCTAATAACGCAAGAACATTTCATTGGAGATAAGGCAGCAGCAGACCCCCACCTAAAAATGTTATATAGTGCACTTTTAAGCTTTCAATTAGCATATATAACATTATTAACTCACAGCAAATTACACATATTTATATTGGTACACAGAAAAAGAGGATATTTTCACAGCTTGGGGTTTATAATGTTAAATGTTTACAATAATGCTCTGTCAAAAACACCATTTTGGCTGTTATGATATTTGCCATCAAACAAGCACGTCAAGACTTAACAATTTTCATCAAAAACAACCAAAAAGAACTACTTACGACCACAATACCTTTCAAGACACTTGACAGCTGTGATAACATGTTAAATAGATGTTAATTAACCCACTGACACGGAAACAAAAGCCAGGTTAGCACAGAATTAGCTGAGTAAACTCCCTTGCCTTGTGCGAACGGTGCTAATGCTAACTAATGCTAACTCCCTTTCCCCCACAAACAAGCGCTCAGACACGGCGCATTTCCCGCTTTTTCCGCCCCAAATCTCACCTTGTAATAGACATCAAACTGTATATTTTCGGGCAGAGAGCGTATGTCCCTTCTGGAGCGGCTGTAGTTGTCCACGACCGCAGAGATAGCCGTGTTATAGAGAGATTCTGGGATCCACTCTAGCTCCGCAGCCGCCATGTTGTTTTCCGTCTCCCGAAAAGCAGCAGCGGCAGACCGGCCCAAAAGCTCCTGCTCCCCGGCTACATTCACTGCTTTTACCGCGGAGAAACGGGAGAAACCGGCCCCAGAGCTCCACGGTGCAGCATCGGCCCCAGGGAGCGGCAAACACCGACCTATAAGGGGTGTTTTGAGGCGGATTTGTCACGGTTTTGCCTCATTGCTGCGCCCGATCAGCAGCACACAAACAGCAGTCACAGCGGCAGGAGCGGGGGTGCCAGGTTTGCACACAGGAACAAGCGAAAAGGCGACCAAACAAGCGACGGTGGGAACAGTTTGACACTAGAGTAGGGTGACCAGACTCCCTATTTACCCGGAACAGTCCCAGTTTTGAGAACTGTGCCCCCTGTCCCAGCAGATTTACATAAAACCACTGATTTGTCCCAGTTTTATACAAGAAATTCCCTAGGTTGCCAAAAATACCTCTATTTTTGACCAATTTGATCCCTGCCAACTGTAAAGAGAGGCATAAACTGTCCCTAGTTTAGGTAAAATATAGAAAAGCTGCATAAAAATTAACACAAAACACAAAGAAAATGTGACTATACTGACTCACATTAGTGCTTTACTTCATTACGCACTCATTTTACAATTTTATTATTACCAATCACCCCAAAACCGGGATGTCCTAGTTTTTTATGTTGAAAATCTGGTCACCCTAACTGACTGACAAATTTTATTGATCTACAAAGGAAATTATTTGGACACAGTAGCTCGTCCCAGTTTTGAGGCCACTGTCCCGTGTCCCAGCAGATTTATCCAAAACCAGTGATTTATCCCAATTTTAAACAAGAAATGCCCCCGGTTGCCAAAAATACCTCTATTTTTGACCAATTTGATCCCTGCCAACTGTAAAGAGAGGCATAAACTGTCACTTGTTTAGGTAAAATACAAAAAAGCTGCGTGAAAATGACCAAAACACAAAGAAAATGTGACTATAGTGACTCACATTAGTGCTTTACTTCATTACGCACTCGTTTCACAATTTTATTATTACCAATCACCCCAAATCAGGGATGTCCTAGTTTTTGTTTTGTTTTTTGTTTTTGAAAATCCAGTCACCCTTACTGACTTAGACAAACTTTATTGATCCACGAGGGAAAATATTTGGACACAGTAGCTCACTCATCTAGAGTGACCAGTCCCAGTTTTGAGCCCTGTGTCCCCTGTCCCAGCCAATTGATCCAAAACCAGTGATTTGTCCCAGTTTTATACAAGAAATGCCCCAGTTGTCCCTATTTTTAACCAATCTGATCCCTGCCATCAGTAAAGAGAAGAATAAACTGCCATTTGTTTTGATAAAATACAGAAAATCTGCTTCAAAATGACCAAAACATATAGAAAAATGCAGAATGCAGAACAACTTTACTTAAGTCAAATAAAACTCAGATCAAACTTTATTTGTAAAGTGCTTTTCATATATAAAAATGCAACACAAAGCACTTTCCAGTGATTAAAAAAAGGCACTCGCACACTCCCACCCCCACCCCAACAAACAATCCCACATAAAGCTAAACTAAACAAGTGAGTCTAACTGTGACATAACTTTTTATCTTTTTTTTCTCACTACTAAGTAAAACAGGAAACTCTGAGATTACCTGTGACATACTATCTTAACTATTTGAATTACACACTCGTTTCACAGTTTTATAATTACCAACTACCTCAAACCAGGGATGTCCCCATTTTTTATTTTGAAAATCTGGTCACCCAAACTGACTGAGTTAGACAAACTTTATTGATCCACAAGGGAAAGTGTTTGGACACAGTAGCTCATCTAGAGTGACCAGACGTCCCTATTTACCCTGGACCGTCCCAGTTTTGAGCCCTGTGTCCCCTGTCCCAGCAGATTTATCCAAAACCACTGATTTGTCCCAGTTTTATACAAGAAATGTCCCAGTTGTCCCTGTTTTTGACCAATTTATGGCCCAGTAACAGTAAAGAGGGGGATGGATTGTCACTTGTCAAACTGTGATTGAAAACGGTCCCTCAGATTATGACCCACAGATAAATCGAGGATGGACGATGTTACGCGCTCTTTTCACAATTTTATTCACGTCAACCGTCCCAACCTGAGTGTGTCCCAGTTTTGAATTGTGAAAATCCGGTCCCCATTACCCAAAAAGCAACGGTGGAAAAAGTTAGACCTCGATTTAGACTTAGATGAAGTTTATCAATCCACAAGGGAAATTATTTGGACACAGGAGGTCACACATCACAGTATAACATGATAACAAATAGTAAAAAATAGTGAGTTGTACAGTTGTAGGGAGTATTATACAGTTGTAGGGAGTATTATCTGTTACATAAAGGTGAGTTTTGGTACAGTTGTAGGGAGTATTATCTGTTACATAAGGGTGAGTTTGGGTACAGTTGTAGGGAGTATTATCTGTTACATAAGGGTGAGTTTGGGTACAGTTGTAGGGAGTATTATAGTATGAATGTAGTCCTGTATCTCTCACTGTTTGAGTGGGGCCCTGTTTGTAGAATGAGCTTTGGGATGTGCAAAAATATCATTTAATTTGATGATCAGGTATCGATATCATGGGCTGCTGTATCGATTTATCGCCCAAGAGTATTTTTAAGTATAATTTACTAAATTATTTTGTGTAAGAGCTATAATTGTGTTGGCATTTTCATTGTTTTGATTAATAAAATGGGTGTTTTTCATATTAACGCTGCACAGACTTAGTGTCTTTTAGTATCACAGCCATGATTTAGTCTTTGGTTTTTACCGTATCGAACCCATTTGAAATATATCGTATTGAATCGTATTAAATCAAAAGTGCACTTGTGCGTATGTATCGAGGTACGTGTCGTATCTGCAGAACAGTAGTGAAAATGTGGACTCAAGTTCAGTGTTTTTCAACCTTTTTTACACTTTTTTGGCTGAAAAGAGACACACACCACCAAACAGAGCAGAACGATTTGAACAAATATTAGCGATTTTTTCCTCACAACAGAAGTGGGATCAAGTCGCTGTTAAGCAAGACTCAAGTAAGTCGCAAGTCTTTGGCCTCAAGTCCCAAGTCAAGTCCTAAGTCAAAGACAGGCAAGTCCAAGTCCAATCCAAGTCCTGTACTTAGATTTTCAAGTCTTTTCAAGTCCTCAGTCACAAATATATATATAAAAGTTAAATAAGCCATATCTGCATATATTATATACTGTGACTTTTTGAAGTCATTGTACAGCAAGTGGAGTTAAAATAAATGTTGTAATTCATATTATTCTCAGAAATATAAATCAAATGTATTTTTTCATAATCAACCACAAGATTATCAACTTTTTTTATTCATATGAATTACATTCTGTTAAATCTTAATTAATCTTGCAATGGAAATGTTGTTCATTTATAATCTTTCCCCCCCTCGGCCCCCTGTCACCCACTAAGAACACTGCGAACTCTGATGCACTACCTCACTTTTTTCACTTTTTTACATTATGTGGACAATCAGTGACTGTTATTCATACATTTTAGCACTACCTCACTTTTTATCTGTAAATATTGTTTTGTCTATTGTGTCTGTTTACTTTGGTTACTTGAGTGTTTGCACATTTTTGTCTTGTTTGCACATTTTTGTTGTTTGCACATTTTTGTTGTTTGCACATTTGTTTTATACTTGAATTTTTTTATTGGAATGTTTTTAATGTTTGAGGTGGGAGAGGACAGCAATTTCATCTGTGCTATATATATTTTGTATGTATATGCACATGTGACAATAAAGGAAATTGAATTGAATTGAATTATGGCATATCTATTTCCATAGAAAATGTTTCGAAGTGTGGCTTTAACTCTGCATAGAATCATCCAGGTGCCGTGCCACTTCCAGAAAGTTACGTACTATAGCTTTTATTTTTTTAGTCCACTTTAAAGTTTTTGTCCGTGATCTGATCAGAGAGAATTATCTGGTCATGTAAACATAAAGGTAAAACTGTGACCCACTGATTTTCAATTAGGATCAGTTCAATCCAAAAACACACAAACAATAAACCCACGATTTTCCTCTTTTACACTGATAACAACATGAACCGTTTGCATCTCGGTCACGTTCAGGTCTCTGGTCTGGAGTAAACCCAACACAAATGTGCCGCTTTCCAAAAACAGGGGCCCAAAGTCGCTGGAAAGAAGCAGACTTGGCAACGGCGGCAGCAGACGCACCGACGCACTGACGTAATGTGCAGGAGAAGCAAAAAGTCCCTCAAAGGAAGAGTTATCCAGTTTCGAGCGGTTATTTCTAGATTTTTGGAGAGATTTAGATTCAGATGGTGTGTAGAATTGGCAGGATGGAGCCCCCATGTGTAATTTCAATCACTAAATAGGCCAACCTGAATATGTATTTGTGATCTTCTTATTACAATTACAATTACAGCCATTCAAATGATGACTTTTGTTCATTTTGTTAGTGTTTGTTTTTGTTTCATCTCCTCTGTATGTTCAGATACAGCAGATTTAATCCTGATTTGTTCCGGTTAAGTCCTGTTTTTGTTTTGTTTTTTGCTGCTCTTGTTTCAGGTCTAGTCCTGGTCTGGTCCTGGTTTAGTTCTGGTTTAGTCCTGTTCTTTTGCATCTCTTGTGGGGCATTGTGGATCTGAAGTGGTCAATGTCTATCAAAGGAGCTCTAGTACTGGTTTGGACCTGGTTTAATTCTGGTTTCGTCCATTTTTTGTGTGTAGTTTTTTGCTTCTCTTGTTTCAGGTCTGGAACTAAGTGGTCTAGTCCTGGTCTGGTCCTGGTTTAGTTCTGGTTTAGTCCTGTTTTTTCGCATTTCCTGTGATGCGTTCTGGGTCTAAGGAGGTCAGAATCTATCAAAGGGGCTTTAGAACTGGTTTGGACCTGGTTTAGTCCTGGTTTAGTCCCTGTTTAAACCTGAGCCTAGACACACTTTAATCATTTTTGTAGTATTTTCATTCCTGAGATAATTATTCCTATTTTGTTTGATTCAGTATATTTACTTAAAACGGTTTTCTTTGCGGTTGACATGATTATTTGTTGATTTTTTTTGCTTCAAAATAAATTTGATCTATTTACATTTTTCTCCCAGTTAATTATTGCTAATGTTAATGATACGTTTACCCAAGTAAGTTTATTTTTTGTATTATTTTGCGGTTCATGGCGTATTTAAGACGAGTGCAGGTGCATCATGGGAGTGTGGAGTGGAGCCAAACAGTTTTTTGACCTCCTCTCGCCCTTTACCTGTTCAAGTTCTCCTTTTTGTCCGTTTTGTCCTCAGCTGTACATGAATCCTCAGTAAAGAGTTTTTTCCTGGACTTGGCTCGTTCTCTGTGGATTTATTTCACTTTTCAGGATTTCTAAAAGGTGGAACAAGTTGCGCAAAGCATCAATCTACAGCTTCACACATGTCTGGACCTTACCTACAGCCACTGGTTACGATGCTGCCCACACACAGCAGAAGAAGAAATAATGTTGAGCCAGCAGTGCATTATGGGTCATTTCTGGTGGAGAGCCTTTTCCGTAGAGATTTTTGTGCAGAATGTTCCACAGTATGGCATTAAACTTATGGAAACGACTAAGAGTGCATGGTTTTTTTAACGAACAAAACACATATAAGAGAATTAACACAAGTTACTGTATGTTTAAAGCCAAACGGCGAAACATTCCAGGCGACGCGGTCCGTGGGTTTCAGAATGATGAAAAATTAGGACGATTGCCATGGAAACTAGCAAATTTAAACCAAATATCCTGTCGTTTGAATGGTGGAAAGTCCTCAGAACCAATAAAAAGAACCTGAAACCCACAAATAGCATCTTGATAGAGACGAGCAGGTTTCAGACCCTCCAACAGAAAGTGACACAGTGGAGCTTTAACTGGTCATTGTGAATGATTAGTGATGACGTTATTTTTACTTTTGGTGTTCAGTTTCTTAAATGGATGCATTTAAGAAACCGAACACCAAATGTAAAAATAACTAAAGTGCGATTTGAAAACTGAGAAGAGCTGAGAAAATGTTTAAATATTGTTCAGGAAATGTATTATTTTTTCAACCCATTCATAGCAGCTGATGTTATTGTTGTAGAAAATAAAATATTGGGTTTTATTTTAGCTTTAGAATCATTTTAGTTTATGGACTTTCTAGAAAATGTAACACCTGTTTGTTCCATCTTATTTGTTCATCTCTTCTGGTGTGACAGTAGTATTTACAGACAGATACGATCAGACCAAACAGGTCTTTCCACACCTTGTTTTTGAACTCCAGACGTTCATCCTGAAGCCAAACCGACTCATGATCCTCCAGTTTCTCCCTTACCTCCTCTTTTTTGTGCTTCACCTGCCTGGGAGGAGTCACCTAACACCATCTGCAGTCATCACACACCTGAGATCCAGCTCCAACTCCTGCCCACACCAGGCCACTGCTTCTTCCACTCCCTCTCGGTTCTGTCAGTTTAACCATATCAGTAACTAGTTCATGGCTCACGTTTCTGAAGATCTTGGGGGTTTTTTTGTGCTTTTTTCCTGGACCTTTTTTAAATTTAACTTTTCTTTTTCTACTCCCAGTGCTCCACCTGTAAAATAAAACAAGCTCTTAACTTCACACGAGTTTGGTTCTGCTTTTGGGTCCAAAATCTGCACATTATAACTCATTATAACCAACTCATGATGTCATCAGGTGCTGGTCACTCTTCACCGTTTGTGTCCCGCCTGTTCACTTTGTAAAGTCTGAAGTTTTGTCATTGTTGTGTAAATACTGTGAGCGAAGAGGCTCTGGGACTGGAGGAAGAGAAGGACACTCAGAGAGAGTTGGGACTCAGGGAGGCTGTGGTCTGTTCTAGTCCTGTTCTAGTCCTGTCCTGGTCCTGTCCTGGTCCTGGTCCTGTCCTGGTCCCGTCCCTGTCTTGGACCTGTCCCTGTCCTGGTTCTGTCCTGGTTCTGTCCTGGTCCTGTCCTGGTCCCGTCCCTGTCTTAGACCTGTCCCTGTCCTGGTTCTGTCCTGGTCCTGTGCTGGTCCAGTCCTGTCCTAGCTCTCTCCTGACCCTGTCCTGTGCCTGTCTTGACTCTGTCCTGGTCCTGTCCTAGCTCTGGTCCTGTCCTGGCCCTGTCCTAGTCCTGTCCTAGTCCTGTCCTGGTCCTGTCCTAGTCCTGTCCTGGTCCTGTCCTAGTCCTGTCCTGGTCCTGTCCTAGCTCTGGTCCTGTCCTGGTCCTGTCCTGGTCCTGTCCTGGTCCTGTCCTGGTCCTGTCCTGGTCCTGTCCTGGTCCTGTCCTGGTCCTGTCCTGGTCCTGTCCTGGTCCTGTCCTAGTCCTGTCCTAGCTCTGGTCCTGTCCTGGTCCTGTTCTGGTCCTGTTCTGGTCCTGTCCTGGTCCTGTCCTGGTCCTGTCCTAGTCCTGTCCTAGTTCTGTCCTGTCCCTGTCCTGTCCCTGTCCTGGTCCTGTTCATTGGCAGCACTCAGGCCTCACAGCAAGAAGGTTGTGGGTTCGATCCCCGAGTCGCCCGGGCCTTTCTGTGTGGAGTTTGCATGTTCTCTCCGTGTCTGGATGGGTTTCCTTCGGGCTCCGGTTTCCCCCATCAACCCAAAACATGCACTGTAGGTGTGAAAGTGGTGTGAGTGAGTGTTGGTGGTGGTCGGAGGGGCCGTTGGCGCCGCTTGGCAGCCGCCTCTGTCAGTCTGTCCCAGGGCAGCTGTGGCTACAACAGTAGTTTACCACCACCGGGTCTGGAGTGAATGAAGAATACTCTGTAAATAATCCTCTGTAAAGCGTCTTTGTGACATCTGTCTGTGAAAAGCGCTATATAAATAAATACACACTTACTGTCCTAGTCCTGGTCCTGTACTGGTCCTGTCCTGGTTCTGTCCTGTCCCTGTTCTAGTCCCGCTCTGGCCCTGTTCCTGTATATACAGATTTTTTATTTTATTTTATGTTTTATATCTCTCTCTATCTTTAAATTTTATGAGGATTATTTATTTTTTGAATTTGTTTTATTGTGATTTGAATGTACTTCTTATTTTGTAAAGTTCTTTGAATTACTTTAAACAAATAAACTTGCTTTGCCTTATTTTAGTTTGTTCACCATATATAAGCTTCCACATTGGACATACTAATAAATATTAAAGTTTACATTAGAATCAGAATCAGAATAGCCTTTATTGTCATTGTAACAAAAGATACAACGAAATTGAGTGGCATCTCCCTTTTTGTTTAAAAGAAAACACAAACAAAAAAAATAAATACAGACAAACACAAAAATAAATACAAACACAAAATAAATACAAGATTAAAAAAAGATTTAAAGGAGGTAGATATATGACAATTATTGCACATGATTTGGAAAGTGACCAGTGGTGTAAAGTGCAGATTTAGTGAATTGTCAGAGCGAGTTTGAATACTGTAAATTGAGTGCTGTGACAGCTCTTGGATAGAAACTGTCCCTGAATCTGTTAGTCCGTGAGCGGAGTGACCTGTAGCGCCTGCCAGAGGGCAACAGGGCAAGAAGGTGATGGCCGGGGTGAGAAGTGTCCTTGACAATGTTCAGAGCTCTCCTGAGGCAGCTGGAGTTGTACAAGTCCAGAAGAGAGGGCAGAGGGCAGCCGATAATCTTCTCTGCTGTCCTTACTACCCTGTGCAACCTCTTCTTCTCTGCCTCAGTGCAGCTGGAGTACCACACCGTGATGGCATAGGTCAGCAGACTCTCTATGCTGGAGCGGTAGAAGGTCACCAGCAGCTGACCATTATAATATTTGGATATAATAATTGGATCGCTGTCAGCCAAACACACAGCTTTATGGAACCTATGGAACTTATTTCTGTCTTTTTGTATTTTCCAACGAGTTAAAAGAAATGTATTTTATTAATTTATTTTTTGAGTAATTTCTTCGACGACTTCTTTGAATTTCTACTTGAGCAATATTATTTTGAAGTAACATTACACCACCACATCTGTTTATGCCACAATTAATCGATAAAACGTGTTTTTTTATTTTTTTATTTTTTCTCGGTGTAGTTCCCGGTGCTGCTCGCCGGGGGTCGCTGTCGCACCGCCGTCAGCTGGGCGGATGTGACGTCACGGCTCGGAGCATGCCTACTCTGCTCGAACAAAAACAAAAGAGGCGACTCCAAAACACACTCCCCGCGATCTTTATGCACACAAACCCGCAAAAAACGCCGCAAAAACACCCGCAGCAGCCATGGAGCACGGCCTGATCCTGCGAATGAGCGTGTCCACGGACCAGGGCGGCCGGAAGTATATGGAGGACCTGACCGACGTGGTGGTAGAGCCGGAGCCGGGGGAAGGCGAGCCGAAGTCGGGGGAGAACAGCGGGGAGGACAGCGCGGAGGATTCCCCGGATAAAAGCGCTCAGGACGAGCAGAAAACAGCGGATTCTGCGCAAACGGAAGCGCGGACGAGCCCCATATCATGTAAATAGCGTTATCTTTTTTATCGTAAATGTAGTTTTTGTGTTTACAAGCACCTTTTGCGCTTTCCACGCTCAACAACACCTTAAAACCTACTCTCTCCTTCATAAAAGTAGAGTTTATTTTATGTTTTTGTGCAACTACATTACGAATCGACCCTATTTCAGTTTAATTGAAACTAGATATTAAAGCATTTCTACTCCAAATCTAGTATTGTTGTGTTTACATGTACTTTTTGCGCCCTCCACACTCAACAACACCCCAAAAACTATTCTCTCCTTCATAAAAGTGGAGTTTATTTTGTGCTATTTGCGGTTACATTATTAATCGGCCCAATTTCACATTAATTGAAATAAAATATTAAAGCATTTCTACTCCAGATCTAGTACTGTTGTGATTATAAGCACTTTTTGTGCTTTCTACACTCAACAACACCTTAAAACTACTCTCTCCTTCATTAAAATATTACAGCATTTCTACTCCAAATCTAATAGTGCTGTGATTACATTACACTTATGTAAATAGTGTTATCTTTTTAATAGTAAACATAGTTTTTGTGTTTACATGAACTTTTTACCACGCTCAACAACACCTTAAATACTACTCTCTCCGTCATTAAAGTAGAGTTTATTTTGTGTTATTTGCAGTTACATTACTAATTGACCCAATTTCACATTAATTGAAACTAAATATTAAAGAATTTCTACTCCACAACTAGTATTATTGTGATTACATGCACCTTTTACACTTTCTACACCTCAAAAACTACTCTGTGCTTCATAAAAGCAGTGTTTGCTTTATGTTATTTGCAGTTACATTACTAATCAACCCACTTTCACGTTAATTGAAACAAAATATTAAAACATTTCTACTCCAAATCTAGTATTCTTGTGATTATATGCACACTTATGTAAATAGTGTTTTTTTTTATAGTAAATGAAGTTTTTGTGTTTACATGCACTTTTTATGCTTTCCACGCTCAACAACACCTCAAAAACTACTCTTTCCTTCATAAAAGTTTCATGAAGCAGCTGTATGCAGCTAGATTACTAACTGACCCAATTTCACGTTAATTGAAACAAAATGTTAAAGCATTTTTACTCCACATATAGTATTGTTGTGATTACAAGCACTTATGTAAATAGCGTAATTTTTTTTTTATAGTAAATGAAGTTTTTGTGATTACAAGCACTTTTTACGCTTTCCACACTCAACAGCACCTTAAAAAACTACTCTCTCCTTCATAAAAGTAGAGTTTGTTTTGTGTTATTTGCAGTTACATTACTAATCAGTCCAGTCTTACGTTAATTGACCTGAATAGTTCTGGTTTAATTGTGTTTTTGTTTGTTTGTTTTGTTTTTGCATCTCTTGTTTAAGGTCTGGAACAAAGTGGTCAGTGTCTTTCAGAGGCGTTTTTGAGCTGGTTTAGTTCTGCTTTACTGTAATCCTGGTTTGGTCCTGGTTTAGTTCTGGTTTAGTCCTGTTTTTTGCATCTTTTGTTGAGGCATTCTGGGTGTGAAGAGGCCAGTATCCATCAAAGGAGCTTTAGAGCTGCTTTGGACCTGGTTTTGACCTGGTTTGGACCTGGTTTGGACCTGGTTTAGTCCTGGTTTAGTCCTGGTTTAGTCCTGGTTTAGTCCTGGTTTAGTCCTGGTTTAGTCCTGGTTTAGTCCTGGTTTGGGTTTTTGGTGGCTTTTGGCTATGCTCCATTGGCCTCTCACACCTCTGCTCACTTACCATGTATTATTCACACAGACAAGAGGTGAAGTGTCTTGCCCAAGGACACAATGGCAGCATGAATCAGTCCATTTCACGTAAACTGAAACAAAATATGAAACCATTTATGCTCTAAATCTAGTACTGTTGTGATTACGCTCACACTTTTCACACTTTCAACACTCAGTAAATGTTATTTGGAGCCGAATCACTTTTTATGCTTTACAATTATCTTAACGATTTTTTAAAAAGTACAGTCGGAAAAGGAAATAAAAAGTTAAAACCATAATTTGGAACATTCTCCGTGGACATAGATAAGCTTTGTGCCATACTGTGGAATATTACCACTAAGGGAACAACAGCAAGAGTCAAGTTTGTGGAGATGCAAGCCCTCTCACAGTGAGGACACACGTTTTTCGTTTATGTTTTTCAGTGCAAAAAACGGCTTGGCTAAAGTTAATTCCACTTCCCCTAGTGTTAATTTGGCACCTGCCGCCAGAGAAGAACCAGTTTGAACCAGTTTTGTGCATAATTTCATCTTAAATCAACTAAAATAAAGTGTAAAAAATAAAACTCCTGTGCGTGTTGTTTAGCTGAATCAGGATAACTCTATAAAGTGTTATTTGTTTACTCTCGACACATTAATATAACTCTTGATTTCAGAGTTGAACAGGAACTTTGGCCCAGTGTGACTTCATGAACTTTTCCAAAAATGTTAAATTAACTTCCTCCCCCTCCTTTTCGGACATAAGTAAAATCTGTGGGACATTTATTTTTGTTTATTGCTATAGTTAAGAAGCATTTGTTTTTTGTTCCGTATCTATGTCGTCACATCATATGTCTGCATGTTCTGTGCACTGCTGTCCAAATAAACAAATAGACTCATATAAACCCTGAGGAAATGTTCAAATTGATTCTGCGAGAGTCGATTTTAACACTCCACGTTTCGCTGTACGTGGTATTCAGTCGACATTTGACATATAAAGATAAATTAGATGCAAAAAACAAACAAAAGAAACATAAATAGACACAGGTTTATAATATATTATCAATAATCACTTTTAATAACCACTCGTGTCTATCTGCTTTCAAGCAAATTAAACTTGTGGAGCAATTCAAATATTTAGGGTTAGTGCTGGATCCAACATTTGCATTTAAAAAACACATTAAAAAAAGTGTGCAATACTGTAAAATACAATTTATCTCTCTTTAGACTCAAAGCAAAGGTGTATCTGAATGCAGTGATCATTTCTCATTGAAATTATTGTATTTCCAGTTGGTCTCGGGCGAGTGACACAACACTAAAACCACTCAAATCGCTTTATAATCAGGCAGTGAAAATATTAGATAAAAAAACCACTGCGACATCACCACTGCCAAATTCTTGCAAAATATAAAATTTTGGGCTTTGGGAACAGGATTATACACACACATATTCAAATGTGCGATTAATGCACAGGATTTTAAACAATGCTGCGCCTCAGCCTCTGAAGAGAGTTGTGTAGCTTTGCTCTGAGCAGAAAACCAGAACATCCAGGTCCACAAGCCACAATGACTGCACCTAACCTGAGCCCAGCCCTCTCACACGGGGAACGAGCTCCCAGACAGACTTAACCTCTCCTGACCCGAGGGACGTCTCCTATAATGTCACAAATGTCCTTTTTGAGGGTCAACACTGATGTTGTTTTATGTTATGTGGTTTATTGTGACATTCATTGTTGTATTTGAGCCCTTTTAAATGTTGAATGTGGACGTTTGAAATGTGATGTGTGTTTTTGTATGATAGAGTGTGTGTGTGTGTGTGTGTGAGAAAACCTGGTTTGACTGTAGAAGAATGGATGTTTGGATGTATTTTAATGTTTGTGAACCTGCCCAGGGACTGCAGATGGAAACTAGCTTTAGCTAAATGTGGTGTAAAGCATCTCTTCTCTTGAGATTAACGCATTTACACATGGTCCCTGCTTAAATAAACTAAACTAAACTAGTGATACACCTCTCAAAAGTTACCTTTGCAAATATAAAAAAAGCTTAATATTTGCATGTTTTTTATTCCGTTTCATAAACTGTTGTTGTTACTTTTATTTTTTTTCCAAATAAAGTTAAAAGTTCCAAGTAAACGGCTCATTTCACCTTTAGTTCAGGAGAAATGGGCAATTCCAGGGCTGTAATTATCCAAAAGATTCTAGTGAAGGTGTGTGGAGTTTAAAAACACCGAGAATCACAGGGTGGAGCCGAACTCAGTTAAATCTGCAGAGTTAAACGTGTGGGAGTGAAACAAAAACACAACCCCAGCTCTGTTTGTGACGAGGAAAATGACTTGTTTGTTGTTTGGTCTGTTGCTCTCTCCGCAGCCGAACGCTCCAGCCCGTCGCCCTTGCCGCCCCCCCGCCGCCGCTCCGTCGCCTTCTTCGCCGTGTTCGACGGCCACGGCGGCAGAGAGGCGGCTCAGTTCGCCCGCGATCACCTCTGGAACTTCATAAAGAAACAGCGCGGCTTCTGGTCCGGCTGCGACCGCGAAGTCTGCGCCGCCATCAGGAAAGGGTTCATCGCCTGCCACCTCGCCATGTGGAAGAAGCTGCGTGAGTGTTTTTAGCAGTCAAATCCTATGCAAAAAGAGCCCCGCAACAAATTCTGCCTCTGTTTTACATCGGTGCTGTTTATTCACAACAAAACGCATTTCCTAAACAAAGCAGTTTCCGAGAACTGAGCGATACCGATCAAAAAACGCAGTGGAAATTTAAAATAAAGCTTTGTTTAATTGGGATGTAACGATAACCATAATATCGTGATCTCGCAGTAATGTTGTGGATAGAAGTGTCACGATATCCGAGTCTCACGATACGATATTTATTGCGATATCGTGGGAAAGCTCACGATATTACGATATTCTACATAATGACAAGACTGACTCTAAAATGC
The DNA here is from genome assembly GCA_030686955.1 of Odontamblyopus rebecca. Classification (NCBI taxonomy): domain Eukaryota; kingdom Metazoa; phylum Chordata; class Actinopteri; order Gobiiformes; family Gobiidae; genus Odontamblyopus; species Odontamblyopus rebecca. The sequence continues at coordinate 3,629,147 of CM060668.1, forward strand.
TTTGACCAGTTCATTTGGTACATTTATTGTCATTGGGGATGGAACGAAATCCAAATCTCTCTGTACGATTTACATCTCTGGAAAAAAAATAAGAGTCCACTGTGTTTTTTTTGTTCTGAAATCAGCGTCTCTACGTTGTGTGACGGCCGTTTCATTCCTGCGTCTGTTAAAAACCAACACAAACACACCTCATTCTGCTTCATGAGGCTCTGATGAGGAGATCACCTGAACCAAACCTGATTTAAGGAGGAAAAAGAGAAAAAACACTTTATTATTCCACCAAATACTGATTTCTGAACTCTTCAACGTAAGTTCAAACAAATGAATTCAAATGAATATGATCTTGTTTTCTTCGCATTATTTGAGGTGAAAACATTTCATCTTTTTTGTTATTTTGACCATTTGTCATTTTCTGCAAATAAACGCTCGAAATGACAAGATTTTTATTTGGACTTTGGAAGAAATGTTGTCAGTCATTTATAGAACGAAACAAAAACGTTCATTTTACTCAAACACAAACCTATAAGGAGTAAAATCAGAGAAACGGATCATTTTGCAGTGGTCTCTTATTTTTTTCCAGAGCTGAACATCTTATGGTACGATATTTATTACAATAAAAAACTGTGAATCTGCGACTTTTCCTCTAAAAATGCTTCACAGACTTAACCCAAAGAATGAAGATGTAAAAGTGCTTAGAACAGTTATTTCTTCATGTCGTCTGCACTGAAACGGAGCAAAGGATCATGGTCTATGTAGTTCCCTCTGTTTTTTAGCTATTTCTGCATCAGAACTGTTCATTTAAGCAAAGAGACTTGGGATTCGATATATTGTGATGCTCCACGATGTTATTGTGAGACCTTTGACCGTACGATATCACCAGATTTCACCATCGCAATATATCGAATCAGAAGTTTCTCTGCTTAAATTCATTGTTATGGTGCAGCATTGGCTAAAAAACAGAGAAGTAAGAAAGACTTTATTTCTAGAGCGTCTTTCACAGCTAAAAACTCACAAGGTGCTTCACAGAGTGGAATAAACAACATGCACAAGAATTAAAGACACAGTCAACCAAAAGCTTGTCTAAACCGCCGTGTCTTGAGCTGCTTTTAAGAGTCTGCGGAGTCTTTGGGACCCTCCAGAGGCCCTGACCTGAGGACCCTGAGGTGTCGGGGCGCAGAAAGTCCCCGATGCACTGATGCACCTGTCCGTTTAGAGCTCTGTGAGATAAAACTGTGATTTTAAACTCAATACTCGACTCAGCAGGAAGCCGGAGCAGTGAAGATAACACTGGGGTGACGTGCGTTCAGACCCTGCAGCCTCGTTTTGTGCAAGTCGCAGCCGCTTAAGTTTGGATGTGTTAAAACAAGTAAAAAAGAGAATCGCAAAAATCTAACCGAGGTGAAATAAAAGGCATAGACCATGATCCTTTGCTCTGTTTCCAGTCCAATTTGCACAAAGAAATAACTCATTAAGGACTTTTAAATCTGGACTCTTTGGTTATTGACAGAACCAAAAGCTTGTGAAGGCAGATTCAAGAGGAAAAAGTCCCATATTCACGGTTTTTTTAGTCTCTACACAATATTGTACCATAAGAGCTGGAACATGGATATGTAAGAGGAGCACACAAGCCAGAGCTCAGTTACAGATGAACCATCGAGCATCTTACATTTCTTTGCAGAACATTTTTAGGCACAAACTGTCATAAGAAAAGATGGGACGAGACACAATTTCCACAGGAAGAGAGCGACAAGACGAGATTTTAATCATTGTAATAGTTCATAATTCCCCTAAACTCGTATTTTGGTTTTAAGGGTTCAGAGTTTGTGGAGTTTTGTGGCGTGTTTTACGAGCCCCGCAGGAAGTGCTCTTCTGTCGCACTATTTATAAACCCACAACTAAAGCAGAGACTGAACCAGCTGGACGTCCCAGGTCCTTTCATCCACAAACCAACTCTTAAAGCAGAACTGAGTAACTTCAGCGGTAGAGCTCCCCCTACAGGTCACTTGTGAAAATGCACAGTCCGAAATACTCTCCCCTCCTGCTCATCTGCTCCCGTTTGTTTCCATAAAGCCTGTCAACAGTGTCCAACACAGTGTCTCAGGTGGGTCATGTTTTTTACTCTGTGTAATGGTGATTGATTTCAATCTTATACATGAGCTCTTGTAAAAATATATGTACGAGCGTCTGGAGCTCCCGGAGCGCCGTGGCTCCCGGAGCGCCGTGGCTCCCGGAGCGCCGCGGCTCATAGCGCCCGGAGCTCGTCAGTACAGGGTGTGTTGTAGCTCTGTAGC